>OY757015.1:137733380-137886973 GCA_963580285.1 Lucinisca nassula
GTGGCCTAGTGGATAAGAGCGCTGACTCTTAGTCATTAGGTCTCTCACCGCCGTAGGTTCGAGCCTCGCTCGGGCCACGTGTGAGACGCCAAGTTCTGCAACGGAAGGTCAGGTGGTTTTTCTCCGGGTACTCCGGTTTTCGCCCACCTCTGATTAACAATCGGCTCGATATGAGTGAAATAATCTTGAAAGGGCCGTAAAACCAAAACCAAAAAATATATAAAAACTGCACAGATAAGCAGGCTGATCTGAGTCTTTGATGGTCATACTTGCCTGTTTATAGATTTGTTGTGCTTTGACTTGTTTGTAAAAGTTTTTGGGTCTTCATTTCAGAATTGTTAAGCATCCTTGCGCATACAATAAGTAAAATACTGCTATATCATGCTGTCGAAACCTGAAAGCATTTTTTTTCTATGTTTTCTCAAATTAATTAATGCCTGCAGATCTAAATACAATATATTAAATATATAAGTTATTATAACACTGGTAAATATCCTGATTTTGAACAAATTACCTTTCTAGTCTGCCCATGTGTTAAAAAGGCAAGCTTAACAACTTTACTTGGCAAACAGTGCAGACACTAATCAGACTGCTCCTTTCTACACAGCCTGCTCATGTTTCTGCACCCATATATTTATGAATATTATAAAAATCATGCAGAGAAGCTTCTGACAGCAAAACTGATACCACACAATAAATTTTGTTACCACCAGAGAATGCAAAATCATTATCATACAAGAACATGATACCTTAACAATGATGTTTAACCCTTTTTGTACCAAATGGAATCTTCCACCTTATATATAGCAGGAGTTCATTTCAAAATTTAGGGGTGTCGATCAGATTGTGTTTTCTTCAAAATTTATTTGGGAAATGGCTAAACCTTTTTGCAAACAGTGGAGGCCCTGATCAGATGCCGCTTTCTGCGGCGTCTGATCTGGGCCTCCACTGTTTGCCAGGGTACCCGTTTTGAGGTTTCCGGTAGTAAATGGGTTAACACAATGATGTTTAAAGCGAACCCTTAAAAAACATAATTGTAATATTAGCATTACTGTATAGAAACTCAAACTTTTCATAAATTTGCATAATTGGATGACCCATTGCAATTACATGCAATTTTCATTCACACAAAAAAATATATACATATATGTTCTGTATAATTTGTTGCTAGTGCTCACAATGTATGCATACAGACACATTTTATGTTCAAACATTAGTTTTTTAACAGTCCTTTCAACCGCCCCAACCCATCGGGGCTTGGAGTCTAGATTGGGCTGCACGATACTTCCACGCAGAGCTGATACCGACCGCACGTGAGTACTGGTAATCCCCTTAGAACGTCTAAGTCTGCCCAGGAAAATTGCTGCAAGTCGGCCCGTCCGTGCTTATAAACCCTATTGGTTTCAAAAGGGCGGCAGGGATTGAGATGTCATTTCATCTTAATGTCGGGTAAAAGTCCCACAAAATTGGAAGCAATGTCTCCAAAATGATCTAAATAGTGTTGACGGGCACTACAGTTCTTTAGAAATGGACTTGACCATAAGGGTGAGCCCTAGGGTTGTCACAATAGTTCCGAAAGTCAGTGAACCATGAAATCTGGTCAAGGTCAAACATGGATGCTTGCATTAAAGTTGTCATCCCCCCGACGTAAGTTTGTACCAAGTATCATTCATGAAGCTCTTGTAGTTCTTGTGACATGGACTTGAACATTGGGTAAAGCAATAAATCATAAAGTCAGTGAACCATAAAATGTAGGTCAAGGTCAAACATGGATGCTTGCAAAAAAGTTGTCATCCCTAGATGCAAGTTTGTACCAGTATCATTAATGAAGCTCCTATAGTTCTTGGAAACTAGGCTTGAACATTAAGGTGATGGCTAGGGTTGAAGCAAAAGTTCACAAAGTCAGTTAACCATGATGATGAAATATAGGACAAGGTGAAATATGGATGCCTGCATTAAAATTGTCATCCCTAGATGCAAGTCTGTACGAAATATTATTAATTGATTATCCTATATTACACAAGGTCAGCCGATATTCAAAAATCACAAATCATGTTTTTTAATTGCGTCAATTAATAAAATTGTCATTAATCAAATAATTTCGTATTGGCCCAGTTACAGGTCCTCGGTCAGCTGTATTGGCCTCAGCCTTCGGCCTTGTGCCAATACAGCAGATCTCGGACCTGTAACTGGGCCAATACGAAATTATTTGATTAATAACATTATATCATTGATGAAGCTCTAACAGTTCTTGAGCAATGAACCTGAATATTAGGGTGAAAGCTAGGGTGGTCGCAAATATTCACAAAGTCAGTGAACCATGAAATGTAGGTCAAGGTCAAATATGGATGCGCCATCCCTAGATGCAAGTCTGTACCAAGTATCATTATAATGAAGCTCTTGTAGTCCTAAATTAGAAATGGACATCAACATTAGGGTGAAAATTAGGGAGGCTGTAAATGGTGACTGCTTGACAGAAGAATGGATAGAAATTTTGATTTCTATATCCTGCCATGCTTAACCCTTTTTGGTACCAAATGTACCAAATAGAATCTTCCTCATTATATATAGTAGGAGCCCATTTCAATATTTAGGGGTGTCGGACTGTGTTTTCTTCAAAACTGATTTGGAAAATGGCTGAACGTTTTGCAAAAATGTAGGCCCTGATCAGACGCCGCATTCTATAGCATCTGATCTGGGCTTGCACTGTTTGCCAACTACCCATTTTGGGGTTTCCGGTACAAAATGAGTTAAAGCAGGTACGACAAAAACCACCTGATATTCCGTTGCAGAACTTGGCATCTCACATGAGACCCAAGCGAGGTAAGAATCCACAGCCGTCAAACTCTAACGCATACAGCTGAGTCACAAGTGAGCTGAACCAAGTAGTACAATGGAAGGTCAAGTGTTTTTCTCCAGGTACTGCTGTTTTGTCCACTTTGGAATACACTGATGGACTGATGTAAGTGCAATTTTCTTGGAAGGGCCCCGAAACCAAACCATAAAAGGCAGGCCTATCAGCATCTGTTTCAGGATTAACATTAATCTGGCAGGGCTTGGGGAAAAAGATTTGGCTGCATGGTACTTCAACCAAGCAAACTTGAGTATTGGTAAACCACTTAGATTAGGTCTAAGCCTGCTCAGGAAGAGTGGTGCAAGTCAGGGTGTTTTTTTTTTCATCTCAATGTTGGGTAAAAAAAGTCCCACAAAATAGGAAGCAAGGCCGAAATGACCCAAATAATGTTGACACTGATGTAAAACCCTCCCAGTCTCTAATCTGTCTATTAGACTCTCAAAGACTCTACTTTTAATTGAACTTTTTATCCCTAACACCGGGCTCCATGACCAAGTGGGTAACAACCAGAACCCCCTACTCCTCAACTCCACTTTCTCTCATTTTAAAACTATGGCTTTGGAATTTTTAATGTTCATAAAGCACTTGCATTAATGTGAAAACATTGTTATCAACTATGAAATTAATTTTGAGGATGCTTTATCTATAAGTACCTGCAGTGATGACAATGAAAAGAGCTATGTCAATCATGCATTAACAGTCTTTACATATTTGACTGGTGATCATGCATACCCACAAAATGGGGTGCAATACCCTTTAGTCCTTTTTATAGTAAGTGTGAACAGGAAAAGTGCTGTTGAGGCTGCACTGTGTGCAGTCTCAACAGCGCTTTTGCTGTTTTCATTTAAAATAAGAACCCTTTATGTCTTACACTGCTTAAATCTTTGAGGGTTACCACTTATGAAATTCTGCTTTAGTAAAACAAACACTTGGAATGTTTTGAAGAGTTGTGTAAAACCGAACTTATGTTTTTGACATTTAAAACCCAGTTTTCAGCAAAAGATAAGGCACGAAAAACATACATAATTGTCTATTGCTCCTGAACTTAATGTCTGAAAAAACAAACACTAAATATCTCAATTTTTCATCAATTTAAGCTTCTGTTTGTTCTAGTCTAGATATTGGAATTATTATGACTTTTGGAAAATGTTCATCTGCTTTTTTTTATTTTTGTTCCTGAAACGTTAACAATTTTCTAATAAAAGAAAAACAAGAGGGCCCAATGGCCCTATATCGCTCACCTGTGTACCAGAAAATCATTAGTGTAGGAGACCACTTGACATTGCTACATACTAAATATCTAAGCTCAGGCAAAGCGGTGTCCATGCGTATAAACCCCTATTGGTTTCATTGGGCAACAGGGCTTGAGATGTAATTTAATCTCAATGTCGGGTAAAAGTCCCACAAAATTGGAAGAGACATCTCCAAAATGACCTATACAGTGTTGACACGGATGTAAATCCTCAAATCAAACAAAATCTGTGCCTTATGGTTTTGGAAAAGAAGATTTTTTTTTTTTTTAAGTTTTTTTTCCAGTATAAGTCTATAGAAGCTAATGAGCCCTGGGGCTTGGCCAATTTTGACCCAAAGGCATGGTTGGCAGGATTTATGTAGGTGACCATTTTGTGTTGCTATATACTAAATATCTAAGGTCTGTATTTCATGGTTTCAAAGAAGATGTTTGAAGCTTTTTTCCATTATAAGTTTGTTGGAGTTAAGGGGCCACAGGATTTGGCCAATTTGGACTAAATATCTAAGTTCTGTGCTTCACAGTTTCTGAGAAGAAGATTTTTTAAGCTTTCTTCCATTTAGAGTCTATGGGAGCTAAGGGGCACCGGGGCGTGGCCCATTTGGACCCCAGGGGCATGATTAGCAGGAAATATGTAGGTGATCACTTGCCATTGCTACATGCTAAATATCTAAGCTCTGGGCCCTATGGTTTCAGAGAAGAAGATTTTTGAGGCTTTTCTCCATTTTGAGTCTATGGGAGCTAAAGGGGTCCCAGATTGTGGCTCATTTGGACCTGAGGGGCATGATTGGCAGGATTTATGCAGGTGACCACTTGTCATTGCCACATGCTAAATATCTAAGCTCTGGGCCCTGTGGTTTCAGAGAAGAAGATTTTTGAAGCTTTTTTCCATTATGAGTCTAGGGGAGCTAAGGGGCCCGGGGCGTGGCCCATTTGGACCCAAGGGGCATGATTGGCAGGATTTATGTAGGTGACCACTTGCCATTGCCACATGCTAATTATCTAAGCTCTGGGCCCTGTGGTTTCAGAGAAAAAGATTTTTGAAGCATTTTTTCCATTATGAGTCTATAGGAGCTAAGGGGCCCCGGGGCGTGGCCCGTTTTGACCACAGGGGCATGATTGGCAGGAATTATGTAGGTGACCACTTGCTGTTGCTACATGCTAAATATCTAAGCTCTGGGCCCTGTGGTTTCAGAGAAGAAGATTTCTGAAGCTTTTTTCTATTATGAGTCAATGGGAGCTAAGGGGCCCGTGGGCGTGGCCAATTTGGACCCCAGGAGCAAGATTGGCAGGAATTATGTAGGTGACCACTTGCCGTTGCTACATGCTAATTACCTAAGCTCTGGGTTCTGCGGTTTCAGAAGTGAGATTTTTTAAGCTTTTTTCCATTTTGAGTCTATGGGAGCGAAGGGGCCCGGGGGCGTGGCCCATTTGGAACCCAGGGGCATGATTGGCAGGAATTATGTAGGTGACCACTCGCCGTTGCTTTGTGCTAAATATCTAAGCTCTGGGCCCTGTGGTTCCAGAGAAGAAGATTTTTGAAGCTTTTTTCCATTATGAGTCTATAGGAGCTAAGGGGCCCCAGGGCGTGGCCTATTTGGACCCCAGGAGCATGATTGGCAGGAATTATGTAGGTGACCACTTGCCGTTGCTATGTGCTAAATATCTAAGCTCTGGGCCCTGTGGTTTCAGAGAAGAAGATTTTTAAAGCTTTTTTCCATTATGAGTCTAAAGGAGCTAAGGGGCCCCGGGCGTGGCCTGTTTGGACCCCAGGAGCAAGATTGGCAGGAATTATGTAGGTGACCACTTGCCGTTGCTACATGCTAAATTTATAAGCTCTGGGCTCTGTGGTTTCAGAGAAGAAGATTTTTTGAGCTTTTTTTTTTATTATGAATCTATAGGAGCTAAGGGGCCCCGGGGCGTGGCCCATTTGGAACCCAGGGGCATGATTGGCAGGAATTATGTTGGTGACCACTTGCCGTTGCTACATGCTAAATATCTAAGCTCTGGGCCCTGTGGTTTCAGAGAAGAAGATTTTTGAACCTTTTTTTCCATTATGAGTATAAAGGAGCTAAGGGGCCGAGGGGTGCGGCCAATTTCGACCCCAGGGGCATAATTGGCAGGAATTATATAGGTTACCACTTGCCATTGCTACATGCTAAATATCTAAGCTCTGGGCCCTGTGGTTTCAGAGAAGAAGATTTTTGAAGCTTTTTTCTATTATGAGTCTATGGGAGCGAAGGGGTCCCGGGGCGTGGACCATTTGGAACACAGGGGCATGATTGGCAGGAATTATGTAGTTGACCACTTGCCCTTCCTACATGCTAAATATCTAAGCTCTGGGCCCTATAGTTTCAGAGAAGAAGATTTTTGAAGCTTTTTTCCATTATGAGTCTATAGGAGCTAATGGGCCCAAGGGCGTGGTCCTTTTGGACACCAGGGGCATGATTGGCAGGAATTATGTAGGTGACCACTTGCTGTTACTACATGCTAAATATATACGCTCTGGGCCCTGTGGTTTCAGAGAAGAAGATTTTTGAAGCTTTTTTTCTATTATGAGTCTATGGGAGCGAAGGGGCCCCGGGGCGTGGCCCATTTGGAACCCAGGGGCATGATTGGCAGGAATTATGTAGGTGACCACCTGCCATTGCTACATGCTAAATATCTAAGCTCTGGGCCCTGTGGTTTCAGAGAAGATGATTTTTGAAGCTTTTTTCCATTATGAGTCTATGGGAGCGAAGGGGCCCCGGGGCGTGGCCCATTTGGAACCCAGGGGCATGATTGGCAGGAATTATGTAGGTGAGCACCTGCCATTGCTACATGCTAAATATATAAGCTCTGGGCCCTGTGGTTTTAGAGAAGAATATTTTTTAAGCTTTTTTTCCATTATGAGTCTATGGGAGCGAAGGGGCCCCGGGGCGTGGCCCTTTCTGAACCCAGGGGCATGATTGGCAGGAATTATGTAGGTGACCACTTGCCATTGCTACATGCTAAATATCTAAGCTCTGGGCCCTGTGGTTTCAGAGAAGAAGATTTTTGAAGCTTTTTTTCCATTCTGAGTCTATGGGAGCGAAGGGGCCCCGGGGCGTGGCCCATTTGGAACCCAGGGGCATGATTGGCAGGAATTATGTAGGTGACCACCTGCCATTGCTACATGCTAAATATATAAGCTCTGGGCCCTGTGGTTTCAGAGAAGAAGATTTTTGAAGCTTTTTTTCCATTATGAGTCTATGGGAGCGAAGGGGCCCCGGGGCATGGGCCATTTGGAACCCAGGGGCATGATTGGCAGGAATTATGTAGGTGACCACCTGTCATTGCTACATGCTAAATATATAAGCTCTGGGCCCTGTGGTTTTAGAGAAGAAGATTTTTTAAGCTTTTTTTCCATTATGAGTCTATGGGAGCGAAGGGGCCCCAGGTGTGGCCCTTTTTGAACCCAGGGGCATGATTGGCAGGAATTATGTAGGTGACCACTTGCCATTGCTACATGCTAAATATCTAAGCTCTCGGCCCTGTGGTTTCAGAGAAGAAGATTTTTGAAACTTTTTTTCCATTATTAGTCTATGGGAGCGAAGGGGCCCTAGGGTGTGGCCTATTTGGCACCGAGGGGCATGATTGGCAGGAATTATGTAGTTGACCACTTGCCCTTGCTACATGCTTAATATCTAAGCTCTGGGCCATGTGGTTTCAGAGAAGAAGATTTTTAAATGTTTTCCCATTATAAGTCTATGGGAGCTATATGTTGCCATGGCAACCAGAATTCCAACCTGATCAGCCCAAAAACCTTATGCAGCCTTTCCCCCTACCTGATGATGCTTCACATGAAATTTGATCAAGATTGGCTTTGGGGTATTGGAGATATACTTATTTGAAATTGTTTACGGACGCACGGACGCACGCACGCACGACGGACAAAAAGTGATCCCAAAAGCTCACCTCGTCACTTCGTGACAGGTGAGCTAAAAAAAGAAGTTAAATTTGGATCACCCCACAGAACGTACAAGTTTTAGCTTTTCTAATCCAGCTTGTCAGTACTTTCAGTATCAGATCATGTGATGGGTATCAGGTCATGTGATGGGTGATGATTGGTGAAGCTGGACATTCTTTGTACAATCTTAATATCCCCAAGATAATTGTGATGACTTCAATGAGTTCTTAACTCTTGTCTTGCTGTTCACGACAACCCTTTTTTTTCCAAACAGTGTAGATCCAGATCAGATGGCTCAGGATCTACACTGTTTGACATTCAATTCATGAATCTGTAGGAATGAATTACATCAAGTAATCTGATTGGTTCAAAGTCAGAAATGGGTGTGGCTAAATTGAATATTCAGCAAGAGAAGGGTTAAAACAAGTACATCCCAAAGTCATTATAAAACTGTTCCTTATAACATGGTATAGGATATAACATGGTTTCAAGATGAATCCCAAAAATGTAAAAAGTATATAGAAATATAATCTATACATTTTTGTTTGAATATAACACAGTTGTTTAACTAACACGGTTTCTGCTTTGGACCCCATTAATAGTGTTATAAAGAGGTTGTGGTATACCACACCTTTGTTGGGGTCAAAAGCAGAAACCATGTTAGAAATAAACCGGCCCGATAGCTCAGTTGGTAGAGTGTCCACTCCGGGGTCACGGAATCAATCCCGGGCCACGACATACCAAAGTCGTTAAGAATGGTACTAGCTGCTCCTCGCTTGGCACTCAGATTTACGGGGTAGAGCTAGGACTGGTCATGTGACTGGGTGTGGTATCATATAATGTGTCTGGGACATGATACTTCAGTGAGGCAGCACTATAAAAAAAAGAGAGCATTGAGCTCCCTGTCGCACCCAGACACCGTCGTGATATGACTGAAAAATTGTTGAAAGCGACGTTAAACCCGAATTCACACACTACACACAAAAATAAACAACCATATTACATCCAAACTTTGCCCAAGTCAAGTTCAAAACCCACAGCATCGATGAAGAGCCCTAGAGATAAAGGATCAGTGCAATCAACCTCAAGGGCACGGCAGCCCAATGAGATTTTTTAAGCTCAGGTCAGACACATGCAGGATTATTATCAAGATGACAGCAAAAGACCTCAGTTATTATCAGTCAACAGGTACTCAATAATCCTCCTTGCGAAAAAAAAAAAAAAAAAACAGAAAAATTTTAGCCTGTCCATATATGGAAATTAAGGTATATATGGCAAACAATGAAGGCTCCTGGCAAGACTGCACATGTGCAGTCTTGCCAGGAGCCTTCAGTGTTTGCGTAAACATGCATATAATTATGTGCCATGAAAAGTACAACAGTCTAAGCCAGTGGGCTCAAGGCTAACTAAAGGCACGTTTGAAATACGATTGCAAGGTTTCTTTTCTTTGCGGCTCGCTCTTGAATTTTCTCTAAGTATTTCAGGCTCACTTAAAATCCCTCTGTTGCCTAAACAGTGGCAAAGAAATGTTTGTGTTTTCATGTAATATGTCCGACATTTGTCTTCTGAAGTGAACAAATGCTGTTTACCTGTAGTGCGCTATAATCCTTTGTACCGCTTGTTTATTTAAAACAAGCAATATCCAATTGTGGGTTAACCCTTAAACACTGCCTGATCACGACTGGCCCCCGCCCATCGGGGCTTGAATAGATGGGCTGCATGATGCTTCCATAGGGGCAATCATTATTTTTCTAATTTATGCTCTAAAATATAGATTGTGTGTACTCGATAGAATCGCATCGATGAGGCGGTTCTAAAGAGTACCCACAATCTATATTTTTCACCAGAAATAAGATAAATATCACAATTTTTCATCTTAAAATTTTTGTTTTTTTTGGCGGTAAAGTTTACAATGCATTTGTATGGGCCTTTTTTCGTAATGTTGGCTGCAAATACTTTTGCTGGCTATGGCAAATAATGTAGACTTTGAGCAGAGTGCTCATTCAGGAGCAGTCTGGTTTGGATCTAGTTAATATTAATTTATTTTAGTTCCACTATGATGAAAGCTTCAAGCTTATTTGAATCGCTCTCAAACGCTCATTCTGGATGTTAGAGAAGCAATGACTATTACAACACTGCTACCCATTTAATTACACCTGGGTGGAGTGGGGCAGTGGCATTACGTCTCTTGCCCAAGGACACACCTCATCTTCGGTGTTCGAATATTTAGGATAAATGCTGTTTATTGTGTTCAATAACACTACAGTCATGATTTCCTGCCCATTGGAACATACTAAACTATGATTTTAAGAGACCGTACCAAAATTCAGTATCAAAATAAACTTCTTGGCATTATCTTCAATCTAGGCATTTGTTTTGAAATGTGCACCAGTGTGATGTAATGTTTCAGAAAAACAATTCTCCATCACAACCTTATCTTCATTAAGACAAACACAGACAGCTGTTTGAGAAATATTGTAGACTCTCTCTACAATTACCCCAGATAAAGGGGAGATAAGCCAAATAAAGTTTGATGATATAATCATGACTACTGAAAGGTAGTTCTGACATATGGGGTTTGGGCATAATTCAAAACATGTAATGAAACTGCGTGGACTGGTGGAACTGAAATAATCTCCCCCAAATTAGTCTGGCCCCAGACCCTTTCTTTTATTTCTTCTGTCTCTTTTTGGAAGGGACATAAACCTTTGCATAGCTTAAAGAAATTTTCTTATTTCAGTCCCTTGGCTAGAAAGAAAGGAGGTAACTTGAAGTTGGATGGGAGTTTGTTTTGTTTGTTTGATTTGAGGGTTAACCTCCCTATCAACACTGTAAAGGCTATTTTGGAGATGTTGCTTCTAATTTTGTGGGACTTTTACCCAACATTGAGATGAAATGACATCTCAAGCCCGTCGTCACAATGAAACCAATAGGGTTTATAAGCATGGACTCGCACCGCTTTTCCTGGCCAGGCTTAGATCCTCTGAGCAGTTTACCAATACTGGTTTGTGGGTCGGTTTCAGCTCTGCGTGGAAGCATCATGCAGCCCATATATTTCTTCAAGCCCCGACGGGCGGGGGCCAAAGTTGTTGGATAGGAGAAGATGGGAGAGGATGATGAATATAGAGAAAGAACAAAATAGATATAAAACAAAAAAGACTGGAGCCAGTCTACCCCCCAATATGCATGGTGACTCAAAAAAGAACTTGCTCCTCCTGGGAGCAAAATTTAATTCTTTCCTTTACAAAAAGGAAATAATCTGCTGTTGGGGACAAATTCTTTCCTTTAAGAGTTGCCTTAAAATGAAGTAAATTGCATTGTATCTCTTTTGCTGCATTCTAAACCATGATTGATTGATTGTTTTGGATTTAACGACACATAAAGACTTGTGGGTCATTTTGTGTGATTACCCAGAGAACTGTAAGCCAAAATCAGATGGAAGCCCCAGTGATGCACAATACACGTCACCTATCCAGCCCATGCATGGTTTTAGACTATGCTACGAGTTTGTCACTACAGACAAACAGCTGCTTATCGGGCTGATATAGACAAGCTTATTTATCCACACATACTTCTATTCCTAATTATCCTTGCTGGGTGGCTCTGAACTTATTTTCCTTCAATATTCAAGCAAAAAAAAGCTCTTTCTTTTGCCATATCCCAGGTTAAAAATCTTAAAATTGCTATTCTGGTTTAGTTTAATGGTCCAGTCAACACTATCTTAGTAATGTTAAGCTGGTCTGTTTACCTAGCCATACAAATAACTCCAGTTGATATTTTTCTAATTTCTGCATGAAAACATATGTTGTGGCTATTCATTAGAAGCCACAACATATTTTTTCATGCAGAGAGAAGGAAATTAATATGCAGATACATACCCCCCTCTTATTAGGGGCTGTGCATACTTCTCTGCAGGCTTAAATACAATTGGTTTTATTACAAGTACAGTCACATTCTTTCTCAGAAACTGACAACAGTTACTGCCCTTCTTGAATCATGGGAAGGGATTTTAAGAATTGAATCTGCACCAAAGAATGTTGCGAATATGGCAGGTATCGAACCAGATATATCCTGATCACCAGTCAAAGGTGTATCTGACTGAGCTACTGATGCCCGCCTTCCATAAAAATTCTAAAAATCTGGACCCCTTTATGACTTGCTATAATTCTCGTTCAACTTTAACCCATTTGTTTCAGGATCCAGCAAGGAGTCCAAAAGGTGCAGACAGAATGGCAAACAGTGTGGACCCTGATCAGACTGCTCCTTCAGGAGCAGTCTGATCTGTGTCTGCACTGTTTGCTCAGGCCTATATGTTAGAGTTATTATGGTACTTCACATGCACACAGACACACACAGTCAAACTCACAAATGGTGTTTCTGATGTTTCCAGCATGAAGCCAATTTGACTCCATTTGTTGAAAGTATCATTAATATTAAATGAATAATTCATGCACTGAAGAGACAAATGGCAAAACAATGCAATATATGAGGAGACACAGACAGCCTTTGAAGACTATCCCATAGTGCTTAATTTGACTTAATGAAGTAAACAAGGAGATTAGTCTTATTCTCCTCATTAGAACATAAGGAATGGTTATTTTTGGTGGTGGGTTATCAGAATCTGAACAGCATTTTCCAATTTACTTAAGTTCTGTTATTCTTTGTGTGTCTCAGTGTCTCTATTTGTGAGTCTCAGTGTCCCCCAGTTGTCTCTATTTGTGTGTCTCAGAGTCCCAGTTTCTCTATTTGTGTGTCTCAGTGTCCCAGTGTCTCTATTTGTGTGTCTCAGTATCCCAATTGTCTCTATTTGTGTGTCTCAGTGTCCCAGTGTCTCTATTTGTGTGTCTCAGAGTCCCAGTGTCTCTATTTGTGTCTTGGTGTCCCAGTGTCTCTATATGTGTGTCTCAGTATCCCAATTGTTTCTATTTTTGTGACTCAGTGTCCCAGTGTCTCTATTTGTGTGTCTCAGTATCCCAGTGTCTCTATTTGTGTGTCTCAGTGTCCCAGTTGTCTCTATATGTGTGTCTCAGTATCCCAATTGTCTCTATTTGTGTGTGTCAGTGTCCCAGTGTCTCTATATGTGTGTCTCAGTATCCCAATTGTCTCTATTTGTGTGTCTCAGTATCCCAGTTGTCTCTATTTGTGTGTCTCAGTGTCCCAGTGTCTCTATTTGTGTGTCTCAGTATCCCAGTTGTCTCTATTTGTGTGCCTCAGTGTCCCAGTTGTCTCTATATGTGTGTCTCAGTATCCCAATTGTCTCTATTTGTGTGTGTCAGTGTCCCAGTGTCTCTATATGTGTGTCTCAGTATCCCAATTGTCTCTATTTGTGTGTCTCAGTATCCCAGTTGTCTGTATTTGTGTGTCTCAGTGTCCCAGTGTCTCTATTTGTGTGTCTCAGTGTCCCAATGCATCTATTTGTGTGCCTCAGTATCCCAGTGTCTCTATTTGTGTGTCTCAGTGTCCCAATGTCTCTATTTGTGTGTCTCAGTATCCAAATGTCTCTATTTGTAGGTTTCAGAGTCCCAGTGTCTCCTTATAGAGACCAACTTTTGGAATTTCCCGAAGGTGGTCATTATATAGGAATTTCACTGTATATACAGCATGAGACGATTTTGATTTTTTTCTTCTTCTTTTTAATTTGTGTGTGTGTGTGTGTGTATGTAGGGTTGGGGGGGAATATTCAACCTTATATACAGCATTATACATTTATTCAGAGAATGATAAAACTTTCTGAAAACAGTAACAAGAATTCCGCCGAGGGCTATGTCGCGCAAAGTCACCGAACCATGAAATCTAGGCCAAGATCAAATATTAATGCTTCCATAAAAGTTGCCATTCCTAGATGCAAGCTTGTACCAAATATTAATACAGAAATGAACTTAAACATTAGGTTGAACACTAGGGTTGATGCAGATACATGCTTGTACCAAGTATCATTAATAAAGCTCTTATAGTTCTTGAGAAATTAACTTGACCAAAGGGGTGAACGCTAGGGTGGTCTCAATATTTCACAGTCAGTGAACCATAAAATGTAGGTCAAGGTCAAATATGGATGCTTGCATTAAAACTGCCATCTTTAGAAAATATCATTAATGAAGCTCTTATAGTTCTTGATAAATAAACTTGACCAATAGAGTGAACACTAGGGTGGTTGCAATATTTTACGAAGTCAGAGAACCATGAAATGTAGGTCAAGGTCAAATATGGATGCTTGCATTTAAGTAACTGTCCCCAGATACAAGTTTGTACAAAGTATCATTAATGAAGCTCTTATAGTTCTTGAGAAATTAACTTGACCATTAGGGTGAATGCTAGGAAGGTCGCAATATTTTACAATGTCAGTGAACCATGAAATATAGGTCAAGGTCAAATATGGATGCTTGCATTTAAGTAACCGTCCCCAGATACAAGTTTGTACAAAGTATCATTAATGAAGCTCTTATAGTTCTTGAGAAATTAACTTGACCATTTGGGTGAACGCTAGGGTGGTCGGAAATGTTGACGCCTTGACAAACAGACAAATGAATGGACGAATGGACAAATGGATGGAACTGGAAAGGTCTTGTGACAAGGAATGCACAAGTGAAATATGAAAGCCCTTTCAGTTACCAATTGAAAGTTTCGGCCAACAGTAAAATTCTTAAAATGTAGGTCAATTGTCAAGGTCAAGGTCACAAGGTCCGAAATTATGGTGCTGCTGGAAAGGCCTTGTGACATGGAATGCACATTTGAAATATGAAAGCCCTATCACTAACCAATCAAAAGTTATGGCCAATGTTAAGGTTTTAAAAAGTAGGTCAAACATCAAGGTCATGGTCAAGAGGTAAAAAATTATGGTACCACTGGAAAGGACTTGTGACAAGGAATGCACATGTGAAATATGAAAGTCCTGAAAGGTTATGGCAAATGTTAAAGTTTTAAAAAATAGGTCAAATGTCAATGACAAGGTCAGAAGGTCAAAATTATGGTACTGCTGGAAAGATCTTGTGACATAGAAAGCCCTATCACTTACCAATCAAAAGTTATGGCCAATGACAAAGTTTTTAAAAAGGTAAGTCAAACATCAAGGTCAAGGTCACCAGGTAAAAACTTATGGTACCACTGAGAAGATTTTGTGACAAGGAAATTGAAGGAATGCACATGTGAAATATGAAAGCCCTATGAGTTACCATTCAAAAGTTATGCCCAATGTTGCTTAAGTTAATTTTGTTTTAAGTAGGTCAAGGTCAGGGTCACAAGATCAAAAATTATAGTATCACTGGAATGGTCTTGTGACAAGGAATGCACATGTGAAACATGAAAGCCCTATCAGTTACCAATCAAAAGTTATGCCCAATGTTCAGGTTTTTGTGGACAGACAAACAGATGAACAGACCAAAACAATATGTCCCACACAGAGGACTGACCTCAAAATATGGTAATATTTTTTCTTTCTTTCTTTGATATGACCCTTTTAAGAGTATCTAGCTGATTAGTAATCAAGTGGGCCAAAACAGGAGTACCCAGGCTTCTCACATGTGACCCAAGGAGTCTAAAACCACCTAATGTTGAAGAGTCATGGCTAGGCCACAGGTCTGATTTCTCAGAATAACCTCAGCATGACCATTCAAGTAAGTACACACATTTTTTGTGGAGAATGGCAAAAATTATCCCACAATTATTTTGAAACTACGCTACTTATCTCCTCCTTCCAGAAGAATGCACTCGTTATCTCATCATGTGATAACAGGCTGCAACTAACTTGCGTTTTCAATCACCGTTTTCAATCATCGCTACATCTGTGAGGAATTCCAAAACAAGGATAAAGATAAAAGTCTGGCAGTAGTCTTTTATTGTGCTCCCTGTACTATCTTTAGTTTGCATAATGTTCATCAATGTTCCGTACAATTTGGTACCTAATCTATCTAACAGAACATCTAATCTTTTCTAACTGATGAGGTATTAAATTAATGGAAAAACCAACCGAGCCCATTTATGAGAAAGGAGGTCTTAACATCATGTGACTGGTGACCCTTCCAACGCACAAGTGAAACCATGTAAAAAAGTGGCCAGAGCTCTGATGGTTTCTGAAGCTTCATTTAGGTCCCTTACACATATGTAAACAGTGAAGG
Organism: Lucinisca nassula; assembly: GCA_963580285.1. NCBI lineage: Eukaryota > Metazoa > Mollusca > Bivalvia > Lucinida > Lucinidae > Lucinisca > Lucinisca nassula. The sequence goes on from OY757015.1 coordinate 137,749,523, forward strand.
TGTTGGTGAGTCTGCACATATGTGCAGACTCACCAAAACCATCACTGTTTACCTATGCTATAAGTACCTTCAAAGCATACCAGCTGGCTAATTTAGTCCTCTCCCTGCAAAAGTCTTTAATACCCACTGGGTTTTAAGTTCCGTGAAATATTCCTTTGAAAAGTTGAAAAGCGAGATTTCAGCAAGTGCATGCTGTTTCCAATTTCCAAAAAGGCATACAAGCCAGGAGTTAATTAATGATAAACATATGCCAAGCAAAAACCATCCAACTGGCCTGGAACTATAGTTTTTTTTTTGTTGTTTCAAAATTGAAATAAAATGAGACTTAAACAATGACAAAATATTCTCTGTAAGCTAGCCATACTGTCAAAACCCATGATGCAATTCTAGACCTTGGTCTATAATCTTCAGGGAAAATGTCATAAAAATTGGCCAAAATATTGTTTAAAGGAGACATGCAATCCTGTTGGGGCAATTGCTGACTGTGATGGCTTCAACCAAACTATGCAAGTGGATGCCGACACTGACACAATGCCAATTAACTCCAATCCTCAGAAGAATTTCCTGGACTTTTATGCAGGCTGGCTAAAACTTCAGTAACAAAAGAAGAAAAAAAAACTTTATAAAGGAGAATAATTATAACATCTGGGAAGACAAATCTTATGATACATATTTTGGTCTCCCTTATCAATTGAAGTTATTCTTACAGGAAAGAATTTGCTCCTTAGGAGCAAATTCTTTCCTGTAAGAGTAAACCCCTAAATTTTGAAAGGACTTGGTTCATATGCGAATTTGCTCCTCAGGAGCAAGTTCTTTCCTTTAAGAGTAAATCCCTAGATTTTGAAGGGACTTGGTTCATAGGCGAATTTGCTCCTCAGGAGCAAGTTCTTTCCTAGTAAACCCCTAGATTTTGAAGTGACTTGGTTCATAGGAAATCAAAACAGATAGACACAAAAGTTGTCTCCCTTGTATTAAAAAAGACAACAGCGGACAATATGACAGGTGTTCCCATTCTCCTTAAATTCTTCTGGGAAGCACAAAAAGGATAAATTTAAGGAGATATTAAATAACAAATTATACAGTAGCCGAATTCCCAGACAGACCCAGCCAAATAAATTTTCTCCTAATCAAGCCCTGTCACCATGGAGCATAGAATAAATTCTGAAGTATGCTTATTATGTCACATTCAATTTTTAAATCAAAATATTTACTACAGTTGACACCCCTCCCACCAGATAACAGGCAGACCATCTTATATTCGATGATTTAGCTGTTTACAGATTCTTCAGTATGTGCAAAAAACAACCAATCAATGCCATTCATTTCATCAAATTCTTGAATAGAACAGAACATAATTTTAAAGTTAAACTCGGCCACTTGCAGGTCACAAAACCGCATAATATATGAAATTCTTCGGACAGATCTACAGACTTGGAGAAATAGCATGGTGCTTCTGCACAGAGCCAAAACTGACCAAACATTAATGTTGAGTACTGGTAAACCACTGAGAAGGTTTAAGCCTGCCCAGGCATATTGGTACAAGTGGTTTCTTTGGGTGGTAGGGCTTGAGATGTCATCTCATCTCATATTGGGTAGAAGTCCCACAAAATTGGAAGCAACGTCTCTAAAATGGCCTAAATAGTGTTGATGTGGATGTAAAACCCCAAAACAAACAAATGAACGAATCACTATTCGGGCAGATAATATTTGTGATACATCACAACCTCTGGTTTGGTTTGGTATGCTTCATAGCCATTTGGCCGCGGTCTAAGCTCGCAGGTATAGTCTTCACCTAAGGTAGCGTCTTCTAAATATATGATCATGTGGGTATATTGTTGATGCATTTGTGAAGTTCCGAAAGTTTTTTTTTTTCTTTCTATTAGTATTGTGTAAAATCTTTTAGTTCAGTCAATGTAGTTATCAAGTACGGTATGGACTTCTTCTTGTATGTTTCCTCATGGTCTCTTCTTACTCTCCCAAGAACTGCTCAACTGTCAAGCACTTGAAACCCTATCTCAGGAACAGTTCTTGTTTCATTATTTCCCTTAGACCTTCAAATTTTTGACAGTGAAGCAAGTAGTGTTTGGCATCTTCAATCTCTCTACACTCACAGAATGGATCATCGGCTTGACCTATCTTGTGTCTATATTCCTTTAGTGTGCTGTATCCCTGCTAGCATTCTACATAAATCTACAGCGGGCCGTTAGCGGCCCGTCAGCTACCCTGACGGGCCGCTAACGGCCCGCTGTAGATTTATGTAGAATGCTTACTGGGATATAATATCCATTCTGTAGCTGGAGTAGGATTTGTTTTATTAGCTGACTTTTTGGGATTTAACTTGTTTCATTTGGTAAAGACTCTCCCTTTGTCCAAGAAATTCCATCTACGTTGCCACTTTTATAATTACGGATTCTCTGGCCCCTCATTTCAAATGGGCCTGGCAAGTCTCTCCTATGTCTTCAGGCATTTCATCTGCCTCCATGACTGCCAGTTTGTCAGCTGTTTCATTCCCTGCTATCTCAGCATGACCTGGTGTCCACTTGATTTTCACCTCTGTGTCAATCTGCTGTTGGTCTTTTATAACTTGTAAGATGTCAGTGCTGATCTTATACGAGTATGAGGGGTGGATGGAAAAATCCATCCTGAGGGCCACTCTTCGGCATCGCAAGACTTGCCGAGAGATGCCAGACAGTGATCCTGAGAGACAGATTTTTCTATCCACCCCTCACACCCATATAGGATTCTTTTTCTTGCGTACCTTCCATTTCTTAGTGCGGATTTTTAATGCTGCAGTCACTTTGGTTACCGACATCCGACACATTTGGGGTAGGGGGAGGGAGGTTACAGTCCTTTCAAGATTATTTCATTTACTTTATTTCATTTATTTTCAGCCAATCGTCAGGTGAGTAAATACCAGAGTACCCAGAGAAAACCATTTGGCCTTCCCTTCTCACAATCATGTGACCGAGCGAGGCTAAAACCACAGCGGTGAGAGACCTAATTATTAAGGCCCACTAGGCCTTGGAGGTGCATTACATATTATGCATATATCATTCAATATTTAACCACTTTGCAAACAGTGTAGATCCATATCAGATGGCTTCCAGAGAAGCCATATGATCAGGATCTACACTGTCATGCAGTTTGTCAATTGAACACCAAGTAATTTGATTGGTTGATGGTCAGAAATGGGGGAGGCTAAATTAGTTTATTCAGCAGGATAAATATTAACGCTTAGGGGATAACTGTACTGAAAATTGTCATTTAGGGAGGTAAATCGGAGGTTTTACGGTCGGAAATTTCGTTTTACGGCGACGCGTTAGCGGAGCCGTAAAACGCAATTTGCGACCGTAAAACCGACGATTTACCTCCCCAAATGACAATTTTCAATACAGTTATCCCCATTCTAATGCACTTTTTCGGTTGTCAAGCTAAAAATTGTACTACTTTGCACAAGGCGACACTCACAGTGAGCTGCGTAAAACCAAATGCCAGCCAATGAAAAGCGACGTTACGTGATGACGTCGGGTTTCCGACAGTATATCGCAGAATATACTGTCGCAAATTTTTGACGTTATCCAATCAGACGTCGCGTTACATACGCAAGTGCATTAGAATGTATAATGAATCATTCTTCTGGGCACTAATAGGACAGATTTTGTCATTTTCTAATTTGTTTGTGGTAGACATTCCCGGTTCTGCCTCTCTTTGTCAGGACCAACTCATTTGTAGGTCATTGTTTATTTTGTGACACAAAGACCACATAATATAAGAATGTTAGTTCATTTCATTGTTGAAAGGTTCAGGTAAACAGTTTTTTAATTTATAACAATATTTGCTAACTGTCCATCCATAAATTATTCAGGACTATGACGTTTTTAGAGCTTTTAGCCCTTCGAATGCTAATCAGGGTTAGCAGATGGCATTTTCAAAGTATTTTTTTTTTTTTCATTTTTCAGCAAAAATAAAGCTTGCCATTACATGTGAATCCTCTGCTGGGCAGACTATTCACAATTTAATGCCAAGCCGTATTATCAATAAAAAAAATATATTTTTTTTTAAATCTGAACGTCCTCTGCTCTGGAATTCTATGTAGTATTTGAAGGGTTAAAATCAAGTTGAAACTTGAAAGAAGTTGCATGAACTTTCTCAGCTACTGTATTAACCCTATGTTTTTGGACAGACAAACCTAAGCAAACAGTGTAGACTCAGATGAGACACCACAGAACACTGTTTGCCACTCATCCAGCTATTTTAGACACAACATTTGGTAATAAATTACACTTGTTCAAACTTTAGAACAAGTACGGAAAGGAGTTGAGGTGTACAAATACAGTGAAATTCCGCTATTAAGACCACCTAAAATAAGCTTATTAAGAATGTTGCAGTTACTCTGTCTTTGTGTTTTCTGCACACAATGTCCTCTGGTCAGGAACCACCCTTGGGACTGTTCAAACAGTCCCAAAGGTGGTCTTAATATAGGGATTTTACTGTATTTAGGGTAAATACAGTAGATGTCAAAGCCAACTGACTACTCCAGGTCTGATTGAAAACTGATGGCAGAAATATCAATCAAAGTGCACTGACATAACTGCTTGGTTTTTGTTTGTTTGAACTATGTCCCCACCAACACTATTTAGGTCATTTAGGAGACATTGCTTCCAATTTTGTGGGACTTTCACCTGACATAGAGATGAAATGACATCTAAAGCCCTGTCGCCCCCCAAAAACAAAAGGGTTTTAGATGTAGGGAGGGTCCGACTCCCACTACTTTGACCCTCTAAGTGGTTTACCAGTACTCATGTGTGGTTGGTTTCAGCTCTGCTGGGAAGCATCATGCAGCCCAATCTATGACCCCAAGCCCCAATTGGCGGGGACCCAGCACTGGTAGGTTGATTAAATAAATATATAATTGTCTTTTGGGTGTTACAGCTGGGAAAATAGTCCTGAACCAAGACTTAGACTGTTTCTTTTGACCCTTATATTCCAATATTTTACGCTGACAGACTGTAAACCCTGATCTGGGACTATACTATGTGCCTTGTACGTCCAAATACATGAGCCCAGTTCGGACTTTATAGCTAGTGAACCCTTTTTAAACAGCACTTGGATGTCACAGGGACAAGAATAGCATGGCTATACATAGATTAACCCTTTTGTACCGGAAACCCCAAAACGGGTAACCTGGCAAACAGTGTGTTGTGTCAGATCAGGGCCTACACTATCTGCAAAAAGTTCAGCTATTTTCCAAATGAAATTTGATGAAAACACAACCTGACACCCCTAAATTTTGAAATGGACTCCTGCTTTATTCAAGGTGGAAGATTCCATTTGGTACAAAAAGGGTTAATAGCCTGGGTCCTGTACAAATGCTATTTGCATGGTCAGTGATAGTAACTAGGACATAAGCAACATGGCCAGACCAAAATATCCTTCAACAGACTGTTTTATCGAAATGGAATAAACACAAACTCTCTTTAGGGCAGGACATTTCTATAGAGGGAGAATATAAGAATCTTATATGGGTGTGAGGGGTGGATGGAAAAATCCGTCCCGAGGGTCACTGTCCGGCATCACGAGGCTTGCCGAGTGATGCCGAACAGTGATCCCGAGGGACGGATTTATCCATCCGCCCCTCACACCCATATAGGATTCTTTTTCTTGCATACCTTCCATTTCTTAGCGCGGATTTTTAATGCTGCAGTCACTTCGGTTATCAACGTCTGCCATATTGTGTTGACACGGCAGGAATGTTTAATGACGTCACGTAACATGCTATGACGTCAACCTTAACGACAGCGCATACGAGGTCTTAATCAACCAGTGCATTTATCAAACACGCGATTATATTCGATTTTGGGTCGGAACACCAGGGTCAGAACATAAATTTCTATCCCAGGGTAAAATCACGGATTTCCTTGTCTGGTGTGCAAGAAAATTGCTTCCTTATGAAAAATTATGTCCAACAGCAAATATATGAGCATCATTTGCCATTTGCGATCAATCAGCCAGGCAGATTGATAAGCATCTTCAGTTTTTTTTTTGGGGGGGTTTGGCCCTTTCAAGATTATTTCACTCATATCGAGCCGATCGTTAATCAGAGGTGGGCGAAAACCGGAGTACCCGGAGAAAAACCACCTGACCTTCCATTGCAGAACTTGGCGTCTCACACGTGGCCCAAGCGTGGCTCGAACCTACGGCGGTGAGAGACCTAATGACTAAGAGTCAGCGCTCTTATCCACTAGGCCACGGAGGCCCGTCAAGCATCTTCAGTTAAATAAGCAAATTCTTCTGATACAGAGGCCCTGTTTTTGGATTTACATCTATCTATTGTAGATGGGTTTGTTTCCTGCAAAATTTATGATAAACACGAGGATTGTAAATTTTCCTTTCTTGGATGGTTCCTTGTGCAGCATCCTATGGCGTTTATATTTCGCAATTACTTCAATTTGCCAGAGTGTCTAGTTATGTAACTGACTTCAACACTCATAATAAATTGTTAACTGCTAAACTTCTTTTCTGTTCTCGGAGATGTTGCAATGATGAGTTAGGAAGCCTTCATGCGGAGAACAAATTATTTGTCTAAATCGCGATGGAAGTAAGGGCGCTTATTGAGACCGCATAAAATCTATTTAAGCTCCCCAGTAAAATTCTTTACACTGACCATTCCATGGGGGTTCTTCTGTCGTGGTTTATTTCTCTGAGTGTTTGTTTCACTTATATCTTTTTTTGTTTTGGATAACCAATTGGCCATTTTGTGGGAAAGTAGCTGTCCTTTTGGCTTTCCGCTATTGATGTTTCCATTAGGGTCTAGTTGTTTCATGTTTGTGTTTCTTTCCCTTTGGTGTTTCTGATGGGAGATGTGGTTTTTGAATAGATTCCTGATCATTGCCTGTTCCTGACAGAATTCTGTCTTATGAAATTAGGGCAGTACCAATTTCTTTGTATGGTAAGAAATGTGTGCCTTGAGAACATTCATCCATTTAGTCTTGAGGGGACCATAATGGGAGTCCTCATTACTCGAAAACGGCCCTCGCCCATTGGGGCTTGAAGAAATAAATGGGCTGCATGATGCTTCCACGCAGAGCTGAAACCCCAACTGCACACGAGTACTGGTAAACCACTTAGAGGATCTAAGCCTGCCCAGGTAAAGTGGTGTGAGTCTGACCGTCCATGCTTATAAACCCTATTGGTTTCATTGGGCAACGTGGCTTGAGATGTCATTTCATCTCCATGTCGGATAAAAGTCCCACAAAATTGGAGGCAACGTCTCCAAAATGACCTATACAGTGTTGATGGGGAGGTTAAACCTCAAATCAAACAAACAAACAAATACCATACCCCTCATTACTCGAAAAATTGAGAAACACTGATAATTGTTATTGCTAAGCCTAAAATCTAAACAATACAATCATGTATAAGTATGTATTTAAAGAAGACCCAGATTAAATTGCTCCTGATTTAAGGGTCTGCATTTAATTTATGGTTTGTAGTTATTTTAGGGTTTGCAGTGATTTCAGGGTTTACAGAAATTTCTGGGTCTAGTAAAGTGCTTGATTGGGGACTTCTCACTTCAGTCCCAATATTTTGCGTAATTCTAGACAATAAAACAATGCTAAGATCACAAGATAACATGCTATTCTTTCATTATTTCTTACCCTAGCCTGTCAATACTAAAGTGAGCCACGTCACACAAGTAGTCCCTTTCATACATTGGACACCAGCACAAGCATACATTGGGCTCAGATCTACTTTCTGACTGTTATTTTTTTTCACAGGCAATTTACTGAAAATGCCAATAGTGAAGACCTCGGTAAGACTGCACATTCATGTCTTAAGTATTCATTCTTCTCAATACTTCCTTCTTGACAAGGACTATTATGCTTAACAATATACCGTTGACAAAATACTCTAATCAGGAGATTCATACCAGAGACTCTGCAGAAATGATTTTGGAGACAAGTCAACGAAGTACTATTAAGTCCTTAACCTTTTTTGTACCAAATGGAATCTTCCTCCTTATATATAGCAGGAGTCCATTTCAAAATTTAGGGGTGTCAGGTTGTGTTTTCTTCAAAATTTATCTGGAAAATGGCTGAACTTTTAGCAAACAGTGTAGGCCCTGATCAGACGCCGCAGAATATCAGACGCCGCATTCTGCGGCGTCTGATCTGGGCCTGCACTGTTTGCCAGGGTACCCGTTTTGGGGTTTCTGGTACCAAATGGGTTAAAAAGTATCTCTGAACAATGTCTTTAAGTGTCTGACTGACTGAGATCCATCTAATAACATAAAACCATTAACTATTGCTATCAGATAGCAAGAAATTCCATTTAAAGCTATTGTCAATTCCAATTTTCTCTTCACCAGCCTTTTCATATCTGACTTTCCTATCAGAACCAATGACTTTCAGTCAACTCCAAAAACAGAATCAATTGGCAGACACTTCTACTATAGAGATGGAGAAGAGCTGTTTGTTTGTTTGATTTGAGGTTTAGCGTCCCCGTCAACACTGTAAAGGTCATTTAGGAGACGTTGCTACCAATTTTGTTGGACTTTTACCCAACATTGAGATGAAATGACATCTCAAGCCCTCAGTCGCCCAATGAAACCAATAGGGTTTATCAGCATGGACGGTCTGACTTGCACCGCTTTGCCTGGGCAGGCTTAGATCTTCTAAGCGGTTTACCAGTACTCCTGTGCAGGTTGTATTTAGCTCTGCATGGAAGCAGCGTGCAGCTCATATATTTCTTCCAAGCCCCGATGGGCGGGGGCCGGAGATGAAGAAGAACTGTATAGGGAAAACAAACATAAATTAACCTGTTGCATGCTAGTGGACTCTTCCACTGCTATATGTGGACAAGTCCATTAGTCATATAAGGGGTGTCAGGCCTATTTTTCCGTTTTTGTTCTATTTTTGATGGGAAATTGTGTTAGCAGACAGTGCAGGCCCTGATCATACGCCGCATTCTGTGGAGTCTGATCTGGGCCTGCACTGGTTGCCAGTTCTGCGGCGTCTGATCTGGGCCTGCACTGGTTGCCAAGAAACCCCTTTAGGGGTTTCCCACATGCAATGGGTTAAGGGATAATATTCCTTATTTCTTGTTATAGAAACAAATGTTGTGGGTATTTGTTAGAATTGCCTCAATGAGGCGATTCTAACAAGTATCCACAACATATATTTTAACATTATCCCAAATTATCTTCATTCAACTCCTCCTTATCTGGCATTAGAAGATCCTCAGATAAAACAGCTTCATAAGCACGGGTGGTAATCAAGGGAACTAGCTCGAAAATGAGTCAATGGAAATTTGTTCCCTCGACACATCCGGGAACTCTCGAGCTAGCTCCATCACCAAGAAACTCGTAAACAAAGGTAGGTCTCGAAGAGTTTTATCACCATTTTTTTTCTTTGTAAGCTAATTATAAAAAATCCGGCAATGCAGTTCCACATAGAAATGATTTAACTTTGTACTCCGCTAGAATTTGCCATGGAAATTTGCAGCGCTGGAGTATGAATGAAAGCAAACTTTTTATCACGGACCGGAAAAATTGTCAATTTATGTCATTACGGAGATTTTGGCCGACGATTTTTCATTTTCTGTCAAAAGTACGCCCTTCACATCCACAGAAACAACATCCCTGGTGAAATGAAACATGGAAAGTTTGAAATAAGCAAAAAAAAAATTGGCAGTGATTACGTAACTTGCGACTTAAGACGAAATTATTGTCCGAGCTAGTCTTCTCGACAAGGAGCTAGTTCACTCGACATAAAAAAAGAAAATGAAACGTTCATCAGATTCGATGTCTTTCTATGGTCCCACCCAGGTTATCCAACTGGTTTCTTTACCTCTGGCTAACAAAGGTAGGTCTCGAAGAGTTTTATCACCATTTTTTTTCTTTGTTAGCTATTTATAAAAAAAAAATACGGCAATGCAGTTCCACATAGAAATGATTTAACTTTGTACTCCGCTAGAATTTTCCATGGAAATTTGCAGCGCTGGAGTATGAATGAAAGTTAACTTTTTATTACGGACCTGAAAAATTGTCAATTAATGTCATTACGGAGATTTTTGCCGATGATTTTTCATTTTCCGTCAAAAGTACGCCCTTCACAACCACAGAAACAACATCCCTGGTGAAATAAAACAGAGTCTTATCATAAGGAACAATGATATATATGGTTTAGGGGTTGCGAGCTGAATAATTTTCAAAATATTAGACATTTTGAGTTTTCCATACAAATGCCTATATGTCAATTTTACGTTTTATGTAATTTTACCCCAAGGCCCATCCAGGGGCAATTGTATCATGAACGGAAAGGTCTTTGGCTAAGTAAGTGTCATGCGAAATTTCAACTTTGTAGCATAACAGAAATGGGAATTATGGGCTCCAAGAGAAACGCGAACGTTAACTTTAACTGTGATTCGAACTCTTCCTATATACAGAGTGTACTGCAGTGCCCGATAGCCTTATATGCGCTATATGAGCATCCTTTTTTGGGGATGCCTCTGTGGCGCAGTGGTTAAGGACGTCGGCCACTGCAGTGCTAGGCGACGTCGCCGCATCTGTGCGTGGGTTCGAATCACAGTCAGAGCACGATTTAATTATCCCTGATTGTGTCTCCACTATGGTTGTAAAGACGAAAAGTCGCTTCCATTACTGAGAGATTTATCACAATCCCGGAAATAGCAAAATAAAATAGTTAACTTTAACGTTTGTTAGACTCTGGTTAGGACTCTTGGGCAATGGCATCTGACACTCGGACACGCTCAGGAGCATGGCCCTGGGACAATCGTATCATGAACAGAAAGGTCACCGTCTGAGTAAGCGTCATACCAATTTTCAACTTTGTAGCATAACATAAATGGTAGTTATGGGGACGTAAACTTCGAAATTTGTTAGACTCTGTTTATGAACGTGACTTTCCATTGCAGAACTAGGACATCCATATATGACTCAAGAGAGGCTCGAACCACACCGGCAGGATCCCTAATCGACATAGATTCGTGTTGTTAGGTGATTAATTGCTTAATAGATCACTGTCTGTCGGTCACAAGTGCAGAGATTACTCGCGGTACGCGGCCGTGATCACTCGCGCTACGCGCTCATGATCTATTCACTTTAATGACTGACTTCCAGTCTGTGATATATTAAGCAACTAATAAGCACCATCTTATCTTTCAACAATTTAGTCGAAAACTGTGTTGAGCATTTGTGGGTATAGGGGAAACGATAGTTTGTTCGAGGCATCTGGGTCACATGACCAAGATGGTTACCACGCCCATATATGGTGAAACCATTAAAAATCTTCTCTAGAACCAGTGGGCTGAATTCAAGAAATTTGTAGTACCTAGGACTGCAGCACAACATAATTTGTATAAACGATGACTTTAGGTTTATCAAAAATAATCAGATCACCTGCGGGAACAATATGTGATTTCTGAGTGAAACAAAAATCATCAAAAAGATTACCGGTAGGAATCAAATACTTCATTTATTTAATCAAACCTTCACACGACACTGACATTTGTGTGCATATATATTTTCTCTCTTTTTCCATCCATCCTTCCATCCATATACCCACCGACCCATCCATCCATCCGTCCGTCTGTCTGTCCGTCTATATGTTCGTTCGTCCATCCGTCCTCCAATGGACCAATCCATCCAAATACCCACTCATCCCTTTCTATTGTGCACCCTTCCATCCATCCATCAATCATTCCATCCATCCATCCATCCATCCAACATCCATTGATCCGCTCCAAATGGGTGGGGGCGAAGCAACTAGGTGGGCGAAATGACTAAGGGGGTCGAAAAGACCAGGCACTGTTGGCAAAACAACTAGGGGTGCAAAATGGGGGCGAAACGAACAGGGAGAAACGACTGGGGGACGCCTTTGGGGCATAGCATCTTGTTACCCAACTAGCCAGTGGTAAAGAAACCAGTTGGATAACCTGGGTGGGACCATAGAAAGACATCGAATCTGATGAATGTTTCATTTTCTTTTTTATGTCGAGTGAACTAGCTCCTTGGCGAGAAGACTAGCTCGGACAGTAATTTCGTAATAAGTCGCAAGTTACGTAATCACGGCCAAATTTGTTTTGCTTATTTCAAACTTTCCATGTTCCATTTCACCAGGGATGTTGTTTCTGTGGGTGTGAAGGGCGTACTTTTGACGGAAAATGAAAAATCGTCGGCCAAAATCTCCGTAATGACATAAATTGACAATTTTTCCGGTCCGTGATAAAAAGTTTGCTTTCATTCATACTCCAGCGCTGCAAATTTACATGGCAAACTCTAGCGGAGTACAAAGTTAAATCATTTCTATGTGGAACTGCATTGACGGATTTTTTTATAAATAGCTTACAAAGAAAAAAATGGTGATAAAACTCTTCGCGACCTACCTTTGTTAACGAGTTTCTTGGTGATGGAGCTAGCTCGAGAGTTCCCGGATTTGTCGAGGGAACAAATTTCCATTGACTCATTTTCGAGCTAGTTCCCCTGATTACCACCCGTGATAAGGATCTACACTGCTGTCTGATTCGCTCTACAGTCATGGCAGAAAGATTGCCTGTTTTTGCTTCCTAATTATCGCTCTACAGTCATGGCAGAAAGATTGCCTGTTTTTGCTTCCTAATTATTGAAAATGCTCATACTGAAATTTGAAGCTCAAAATGGGATTTAACCCTTCTCTTGCTGTTCACGACAACCCATATCTTTGCAAAAAGTGTAGATCCAGATCAGATGGCTTCTAAAGAAGCCATCTGATCAGGATCTATACTGTTTGGCATTCAGTTTATGAATTTGTAGCAATAAATTACATTAAGTAATTTGATTGGATGATAGACAGAAATGGGTGTGGCTTAAATGAATATTCAACAAGATAAGGGTTAAGCTCAGTGTATATGTTGCTCTTTGTCCTGGGCCCCTGCCCTTTGGAACTCTGAGAAATAGATTGGACTGCATGGCGCTTCCATGCAGAGCTGAAACCGACCGCACACAAGTACTGGTAAACTGCTTAGAAGGTCTAAGCCTGCCCTGAGGCAAAGTGGTGCAAGTCCATGCATATAATTAAACCCTATTGGCTTCATTGGGTGGCAGGGCTGATGATGAGATATCATCCCATCTCAATGTTGGGTAAAAGTCCCACAAAATTGGAAGCAATATCTCCAAAATGACCTAAACAGTGTTGGCGGGGACGTTAAACCTCAAATCAAACAAAACCAACACTCTTTGTCCAGTGTCTTTATAAACTATTGTGGATGTCCAAAACAGAAACCTTGCCATATCCAACAAAGAAAAAATGTATATATCATTTAGAAAATTAACCAGTTGTGGGATCCACCTTTAAACAGCTAGTGTTTTATCCAAAACTGTGTTATATTGAACAGTGTTATGTATGATAGTATGTGTATGGGCAGCTTTAATCTCACATACAATATTTTTCTCATCAACAATGTACAAGGACCTAATTTTACAATCATTAACATTCAATATTTGCAAATGCACCATGAAATAAATGCAAATTATTTCCCAAATAAAAACACAAACATTTCTGAAGGCATAAATGTCCTCATCATTAGTCATGTCACAACAAATGTACATTTTAATACATACAATATGAGACAAAACATTTTTGAATACCTTTTGTGTGTTTGTTTGTTTTTTCACATCTAAATACAGTCAATAATTATTGTGTATTATATGTGGTTTTATGACACATAATTATTAGCCCTGAGGGTGATTTTGCTATAGAAAGGAAAGACAAGAATGAGGAGAGAGACAGAAATTAAACAAACATTCCTGATAAAGTTCTACAACACCTACAGCAAGGACAACAGCCAGAAAGCAGAAAGACAAACGTACCCATCAAGTATGGTTAAAATTATTGACCATACTTTTCTTGTGCAGGCTTAGTGGCTAACCAGAAAAGATACATCTGACATCACATGCTACTGCAGGGCTTCTCCAGACTTTCTGACGAGCCTTTAAACCATCCGATCCTGTCTCCATATGACCTTAGTTGTTGTACATGCACATGCTACTGCTCTTCTGGAATCAGAAGTATCTGTTTGATCTGAGGTTTAATGTCCCCGTCAACACAATAAAGGTGATTTTTTTGAGACGTTGCTTCCAATCTCAAGCCCTGTCGCCCAATGAAACCAATACGGTTTATAAGCATGGACGGTCCGACACGCACCACTTTACCTAGGCAAGCTTAGATCCTCCAAGCAATTTATCAGTACTCATCTGCGGTCGGTTTCAGCTCTGCGTGGAAGCATCATGCAGCCCATCTATTTCTTCAAGCCCGATGGCCAGGAGCAGAAGGAATCAGTTGTACATGTATACTTAAATGATCCTAAGCATTGTGACAGATAGGCCTGAGCAAACAGTGCAGACCCAGATCAGACTGCTCCTGATGGAGTAATCACTGTTTGCCATTACATCTGCACCTTTTGGCCAGTCCTTGCTGGACTTATTTATTAATATTTCAGGAGCATTACAGCAAGTAAATTTTTAGGACTTTTACAGTAGCAGTCAGGGCGGAGCTATCATTTGCACCTGCTTTTCAAGTCACCTGTTTATATAAATTCATTCTAACACAAATCTAAGTATATAATGGTGAAAAAGGCCATTTGGTCTGCTTGCTATCTTCTTTTGGACTCAGCGAATCTGACATATACTGACAACACCTGAACTGTCCCGGACCCTGCCTATCTTATCTGAGACGGTAGAAAATATTTCATGATAATCTCCACAAATAATTGTTTCATCATATGACGTTGCTTCTGAGAATCTAATAACACCATGTAATAAATCCATGATCCACTAGTGGATTAAATATGCAAATTAATTAGATACGCTCTGTAACGTTACATGTACGACGTCTTTCACGACGTCACGTTTACTAATGGTGGAATATTGATATTTTTGTAAAAAAATTGTGAATTAAATGCGTTTTAAATGTCATATGATAAATAGAATCTTGCATTTATGCTCATGTGTTATTGAATTTGTAAAACCGGTTGAGGAAAAGGCATAAAATGCTCGGCAAAGCCTCACATTTTTTCCCTTTTCCTGAAATCATTTTAAAAATTCAATATAAAACATGAACACTCATGTAAGATCCTCTATGTTCCATGCAAGGACGTGAATACCTGTAACCTCAGTAAAACATAGCCTATTAAAACAATGACAGCAGCTAACTATATGTTCATATGCATGTTTTTCCCTTACCCAACCTAGCCCCCGCCCATCGGAGCTTGAAGAAATAGATGGGCTGCATGGTACTTCCATGCAGAGCTGAAACTGACCCGCACACTAGTACTGGTAAACCGCTTAGAGGATCTAAGCCTGCCCAGGCAAATCGGTGTGAGTTGGCCAGTCCATGCTTATAAACCCTATTGGTTTCATTGGGCGGCAGGGCTTGAGATGTCATTTCATCTCAATGGCGGGTAAAAGTCCCACAAAATTGGAAGCAACGTCTCCAAAATGACATTTACAGTGTTGACAGGGATGTTGAACTTCAAATCAAACAAATCCTTTACCCAACCCTTCCTTTCAATACATGTAAATACCTGGAGTTTCAGGGTAAGACATATTGTGAACCCATCTAATTAAAAGCAATCCTGTACTTATTATGCAAATTAGCTACTTCTGCGTATGGTTGGACTGACAGACCAGAGGCCCTGTCAACCAACCATCAATCAAAAGAGAATAAAACTGTGACAACATCCTCTGTAGATACCATCATGCTGTTTGGGAATAGTTTTACCCTTTTTGTACGGAATCTTCCTCCTTAAATACCAGGTATAGCAGAAGTTCATTTCAAAATTAAGGGGACGTGACAGGTAGAGTTTTTCTTCAAAATTGATTTGGAAAATGGAAACTTCTTGCAAACATTGTAGGCCCTGATCAGACGCCGCATTCTGCGGCGTCTGATCTGGGCCTGCACTGTTTGCCCTGGTACCTGTTTTGGGGTTTACTGTACTGAATGGGTTAATTATGCTTTCCCCCACCCCCCAACAGTTTTGAACTCTACCATACTGTAATTATTCTTAGCACTATAAGACAGTATAGTGTTTGATCTAGCAGTGTAGACCCAGATCTGGGTCTTCACTGTTTGTTTGGGTTTTGCATCACACTACCATGTTGCAGCCATCAGCTGTATGAATGGGGAGTGTGAGGTCGGGTGGGGTGGGATGGGGTGGAGGTGGAAGGATGGGGGCCAAGTGGCCATTTTGTGGGAAAGTAACTATCCTTTTGGCTCTCAGATTCGTTAAATGTTTCCACTGGGGTCTTACTGTTTTGTGTTAGTGTTTCCTTCCATTTTGGTGTCTCTTATGGGAGGTATGTACTCATGTATCGCTATCGCTTCCTATCATTGCCTTCACTTTTATTTTGAACAACTCGGCTTTTTTTTTTTTCATCACGTGAACAAGTCCGTGAAATGAACACCCCCTTACACCCCATTTTATATAGAGAAAACTGGGGTTTACGGGGGTAATCATTAGTTTTCTTATTTTTACTCGAAGACATAGGTTGTTGGTACTCGTTAGAACCGCCTCACTGAGGCGGTTCTAACGAGCACCCTCAACCGATGTTTTGAACATTTATAACAAAAATATCAAGGATTTTCATCAGAAAAGTAGCCATTTTGGAGATGTGAAAAATGCACTATGTTGCACGGGTAAGTTATCGTGATGTTTTGTTTCTTTCTTTTCCAAAGGGAATGTAAAATGTAAATCATGACAATAAAATGTAAATCATGACAATTGTCGTCTGCTTTGCCATCTGCCTGTTACCTTAAAAGTAATTTTTTTGCAAAAATTGTGGACCCAGATCAGACTGCTCCTGTAGGAGCAGTCTGATCTGGGTCCACACTGTTTGCCTATATGCAAAAATATTTTTAAAAAGTTTGCCAAAAAATTCAGCAGACGTAAGCAGACAACATTTTCCAATGTAGTTTTTCTCAGAGTCTTAACCCATCTGGTACCAGAAACCCCAAAAGTGGGTAGGTGGCAAACAGTGCAGGCCCAGATCAGATGGCACAGAACGCGGCAACTGATCAAGGCCTACACTGTTTGTGAAAAGTTAAGCCATTTTCCAAATAAATTTTGAAGATAAAACAACTTTACACCACTTAATTTTGAAATGGACTCCTGATATATTATATTATGAAGGAGGAAGATTCCATTTGGTGCAAAAATGTAAATTACTGGTACGTAAGATAAAGCATGAGAAGAAAAGCTTTTCAAAACAATCCGGAGTTGTCTACAAAACGTCTTCATGTAACTTTAATTCTATAAATATGCCTCCTATAAAAAAGAAGGACAAAATTTATTAAACAAAAACTTTATGTCTTTTAACGGTCTGTCAGTCAACACCGCAGTAAAGTTGTCAAAATCTTGTTAATCAGATGCATTTAGGTTTATGCATGGTTGCTCGATTTTAGACTATTGTGTGGGGGGAAAACTTAAAGACCATGGTCCCCAATCTCTGGTACTCACATTGTTGAAGATATATTTCACATGTGAGTCATCTAAAAGATCTGGCATAGTGTAAAACCTAGAACTGAATCATGCGGAAGTGGTATACAGTAACTGTCCTTTCTTTTTAAGGGCTAGCTGGCCCTCCTTGTTTTATTCTATGCCTACATCCTGCTGGACACTTTTTCTGGGGCATTAAATTGAATGAATAAGTCCCGGTGTACTATTCAATTTTTATGCCTACCCCCAGTTCCAAGAATATAGCGTTACCCCTGCCCGTCCGAAATGGCAATTTGCTGTAAGTTTTTTCGAGATGGCGTCATCAATTCGCGTTTAAGTTTTTCATAAGTAACACAATTACCAGAGGCCGGGCCACCGTATCTCATAGTAATGGACGCATTTCTAGTTTTCAGCAAAACATCAAATTTTCGAGAAAATGCAATATTCTAATTTTAACACAAGGGCCCCATGGAGAAGATTAGCCATATTGCCAAATGTGCAGTTAAATAAAAGCCTCTAACGTTACCCTATGTTTTCAGACAAACAGGCCTTAACCCATTTAGTACCAGAAAGCCCAGAATGCGACGTCTGATCAGGGCCTCCATTGTTAAGTTCAGTCATTTTCCAAATCAATTTTGATGAAAATACAACCTGACACCCCTAAATTTGGAAATGGACTCCTGCTATATATAAGGAGGAAGATTCCATTTGGTACAAAAAGGGTTAAATGAGCCAACCGTACAGACCCAGAATGTGGTGTCTCATCAGGGTCTACACTGTTTGCTACTCAACCAACTATTTTTAGACACAACGTCTGGTAATAAATTGTACTTGTTCGAATTTAACCCTTATCATGCTGTTCAAGACAACCCCTATCTTTGGAAACAGTGTAGATCCAGATCAGATGGCTTCTAAAGAAGCCATCTGATCAGGATCTACACTGTTTGACATTCAATTAATGATTTTGTAGGAATAAATTACATCAAGTAATCTGATTGGTTCAAAGTCGAAGATGGGTGTGGCTTAAATGAATATTCAGCAAGAGAAGGGTTAAGAACAAGTACGATAAGGTGTTGAGGTGTCTGAATATTTGGAGTAAATACGGTACTTTTCTTATTTACTTACTTGACAAGGAAGGCAACTTTCAGCACTTAATTATGAGATCCTCAGAGAAAGGATCGATCTACTTCCAAAGGAATTAGAATCTACTGATCATCATAATACACCACAACCTCTTTAAAACATTAGTAATGGGGTCCAAAGTGATACCATACTAGTTAAACAACCATGTTATAGCTAAACAAAAACGTAGTAGATTATATATCGGGTAATCTATACAATTTTGGGATCCATCTTGATGCTGTGTTATATCCAAAATCATGTTATAACGAACTGGAACTGTGTTTAATGAGGTTGTGGTGTAAATGAAATTGAAGTGGGTGTGGGATGGGATTATTTTTTGGAAGAGATGCTGCCCTCCCCTTCTTTGGAAATGTGCCCATTCTCCTAACATAGTTAAAACAGTAAGCTACTACATTTTAAAGTCTACTTTAACCCTTTTTGTACCAAATGGAATCTTCCTCCTTATATATATAGCAGGAGTCCATTCCAAAATTAAGGGGTGTCAGGTTGTGTTTTCTTTAAAATTTACTTGGAAAATGGCTGAACTTTTAGCAAACAGTGGAGGCCCTGATCAGACGCCGCATTCTGCGGCCTCTGATCTGGGCCTGCACTGTTTGCCAGGGTACTCGTTTTGGGGTTTCTGGTACAAAATGAGTTACCACATTTGCTCTGACAGAACTTTTAATATGGACTGTCACAATGCAGAATTACTGAGCCACAAACTCAAGAAGGTACTTCAACTTAAACCAGCCTTTGACATTTTTAACAGTGTTTATATTTTTTGAAGAATAGAAAAGAAATAAGGCCTCTTTCTTTCAAAATAATAATGGCTAGGATGAAAAGATTATTAGGGCAAGACCAGAGCTTATCCAACCATTTTAACTTTTAAATCAACTTAAAGTATTACATGTATTCAATCCATAGATACTAATTTTGGACGATCATTTGTACAGAGAAATATGCAGTGGAGCCATAAAACGGAATTTGCGACCGTAAAATTGATGATTTACCGCCCCAAATGACAATTTTGCAATACAGTTATCCCCATTCTAATGCACTTATTCAGTTGTTTTGTACTATTTTGCACAAAATGACAAGCCTTATGAGCTGCGTAAAAAAACAAATGCCAGCCAATGAAAAGTGACGTTATGTGACAACAATGTTTTTCTGCCAGTATATCACAGATTATATACTGCCACAAATTTTTTAAGTTATCCAATCCGTCGTCGCCTTACATACGCAAGTGCAATAGAATAAAGTTTTAGATACTTCATAAAAAGTGTGTAAATTTTCCAAAGCGCACACTTAAGTTTTAAGTTATAAACTTAACGTACAGTAAAACAAATGCAATGCTGTTTAAGGTAAAATGAGAAAATATAAAACCGAAAAACAACATATTCTTGGACCTTAACCCTTGTCCTGCTGATCCCAGATATGCCTTATCTTTGAAACAATGTAGATCCAGATCAGATGGCTTCTGACGAAGCCATCTGATCAGGATCTACATTGTTTGCCATTCAGATTGTGAATGTATTGCAATAATTTGCATCAAGTAATCTGATTGGTTGATAATCGGTAGTGCGTGTGACATATATGAATATTCAGCAGAACAAGGGTTAACGAACTCAAAGAGAATATTCTTGGACATGTCTTTGTTATGTGATGAGCGTAACAAGCGAAAATCTAAGGGATATTTTCTCCTTATGTAATGTAACCTATAAAGAGAATATTCTTGGTCATGTCATCATTACATAACAAGTATAACGAAGGGAATATATAAAGAAACAAGAGGGCCATGATGGCCCTAGATCGCTCACCTGATCCATAGAGTAACAAGTGGGACCCGGGGAGGGCCATTATTGGCCCCTGGGCTATAATGTGCATAATGTTGAGGGAGGTCTAAAAAGTGGAGCTTCATACCAAATATCAACAAACTTGGCAAAGGTCCACTAGATGAAGCTACACATAAAATATCAAAGACCTGGGCCTTACGGTTTCAAAGAAGATTTTTTTTTTAAAGATATTCCCTACAGCTATTTAAGTTTATGCAATACCAAATGGCCCCGGGGTAGGGACATTTATAGCCCAATGGCAATAATTTAAACAATCTTGATAGAGGTCCACTAGATGAAGCTTCACGCCAAATATCAATGACCTGGGCCTTGCTGTTTCAGAGAAGAAGGTTTTCAAAGATTATCTTTATATAAGTCTATGTCCCGGGGCGGGGGCATTTGTGACCTGAGGGCTATAATTTTAACAATCTTGGTAGAGGCCAACAAGATGACGCTCCATCCCAAATATCAAAGACCTGGGCCTTGCAGGTTCAGAGAAGAAGATTTTTAAAGATTTCCCTACCGCTATATAAGTCTATGTAAAACCAAAGGGTCTAGGGCAGGGGCATTTTTTGCCCCGGGACTATAATTTGCGAAATCTTGATAAAGGTCCACTAGATGCAATTTCACACCAAATATCAAAGACCTAGGCCTTGTGGTTTCACAGAAGAAGATTTTTTAAGATTTTCCCTATATAAGTCTATGTCAAACCAAAGGGCCACAGAATGGGGGCATTTTTGTGTCTCGGGGCTATAATTTGAAAATCTTGGTAGAGGTCCACTAGATGAAGTGTCATACCAAATATCAAAGACCTAGGCCTTGTGGTTTCAGAGAAGAAGATTTTTAAAGATTTTCCTTATGTAAGTCTATGTAAACCCGAAAGGGTCCCGGAGCGGAGCAATTTTTGGCCCAAGAGCTATAATTTGAACAATCTTGGTAGAGGTCCACTAGATGAAGCTTCATACCAAATATCAAAGACCTGGGCCTTGCTGTTTCAGAGAAGAAGATTTTTAAAGATTTTCCCTATATAATCCTAAGTAAAACCAAAGGGCCCTGCTGTGGGGACATTTTTAGCCCCAGCACTATAATTTGAACAATCTTGGTAGGGGTCCACTAGATGAAGCTTCATACCAAGTATTAAAGGCCTTGTGGTTTCAGAAGTTTTCAGTGAAAAAAAAAAATCTATTTTTGGCTCCGACCTACATGTGCAACGGACTGGAACCATTTGAACAACTTTGAAAGGGGGCCACCTGGGTATTATTCCTGTGAAGTTTGGTCAAAATCTGATTAGTGGTTTAGGAGGAGATGTCGTTTGAAGAAACTGTTTACGGACGCAGGGTTGCACGCGCTGACAAAAAGTGATCCCAAAAGATCACCTCATCACTACGTGACGTGAGCTAAAAAGAAGACCAGATCAGATGTCCCTTTAGTAAAGAGTCCAATCTGAGATCACTACAGGGTTCGACATTAACCAAAGACCGATGGACATTGTCTAGTGGAAACCTGGTCAGGTCTAGTAAGGTCAGTGGCTGGCTGGTCCGAATGGTTCAGTTGAAAACCTGCCACCAAAGTTATTAAAATCCCTGTTTTAAACATTTATCATAAAATTAGTTTGTGCTCTCAGTTTGTTGCAGAAGATTTACCATCTGTGTAGATAAATCTGATAAATAATAATGGAAATAATCTGATTTTACTGCAGAAATAATGTACATTTATCACTTAAGTATGATTTTCATCATTTCTTCGGTCCAGCTGAACTTAGATCAGGTCCAGTGTATCCCAAGAGTACAGGACCACCCTGTCCACTTTATGTTGAACCCTGCCACTATTTGCCAGGGTTACTTTTATGGGATGTTATGCACATATGGGTTTAAAAAATTGTCACTTAAATCTTAATGTGCCGATCACAACTACCAGATGAATTTTGTTCGCCCTTTTTTAAGAGAAAATAAGGCTTGAAATTTTTTTATGAATTGAAGATTGCAGACAATTCACATTAAATCATATAAATGTCAAGCAGCGGCTGACATTTTTTGTGAATTGTCTGCTGAGCAGACGATTCACATACAATGTCTAGCCTGTCCCACTAGAAATTGACTGCCTCATGCTATGGGGTGCCCCAAAAAATCTGTAAATTTTTACATTCAGTTCTTTAAATTTTGCATTCATTGTGTTTGAGTCCACCACACTTCATACAACTGCAAAGGAGGTTCAAAATGAGACTAATATTAGTAAACTACATTAAATTTTCCAACAAAATTTATACTGCACTGTTGGATGAAAATAATCATCATCAATGGATTTTTTATCAACATGCAGTACAGGGGCAAATAAAAATCAAAAAATGAGTTCCTTTAAGAGCAATAAAAACATTCATAAGAAAGGAGATGGGTCATACTACGTAGTTTCGGCTAATAAAGCCTCGTCAGTGACCCTGTAATGATCCGACAACGAAAGCCAGAGGAAACATACTGCAATTTTGCGAATTTCGAATAGGCAGTCGATTCAAAGACTGATATAAATCAAAAGTCCACATAAGTGGGGCCCCTTCCAGGTTGCTGGCTTACTGCATGCATGGCAGATCTTACACCAGATCTCCAGACTTGTGAAAATATCTTGTAAACCAGTCTACAGCATCAAAATGGAGAAGGATCAAAATGGCAAAGGGGCAGCAGCAAATCATGCAGTTTGTGGCTTAAACAAAACATCCCTCCATTAGGCTAACATACCCATGTGATATATATAGTGCATTCTTTCATATCGCAAAAATGGTTACATCCACTCACGCAATTTAGATATTATACATACTGAGTTTACAGATGATAATTATAAGCTGCTAGCTTCAAGGTTGGGCGGTCAAAACCAGGGACGGTTTTAAACGGTTAAAACCGTCCCTGTCAATACTCCCAGAGTGGTCAATACTGGTCGATTGAACTATTGAGTGGTCTATTGAATAATTTTAGTGTTGAAAAGGCAAAGCTACTGAAACTATTTTGAGCCTCTTTGCTGGACGCTGATCATTTGATATTATTTCTTCAAGTCGCCTCTTAGCAATACTTTCTGGCCTTTTTAGCCCTAAGCATTTTTGTCTATGACTCATCAATCTTAAGACCTTAGCACTAACTTTAATAGTGCAGTCTTTGCACCTTGCACTGTTTTTTTTTTTTTGTAGCATACTGTTGTAATTGTTGTTAAATGTTAGTTTGTATAGAGAATTATTTGATTTGAGGTTTAACGTCCCCGTAAACACTGTAAAGGTCATTTTGGAGACCTTGCTTCCTATTTTGTGGGACTTTTACCCGACAATGAGATGAAATGACACCTCAAGCCCTGCCGCCCAATGAAACCAATAGGGTTTATAAGCATGGATGGTCCGACTCCGACGCATTGCCTGGGCCAGCTTAGATCCTCTAAGCGGTTTACCAGTACTCATGTGTGGGTCAGAATCAGCTCTGCGTGGAAGCATCATGCAGCCCACCAATTACTTCAAGCCCCGACGGGCAGGGGCTATTGTATAGAGAAAGTAATAAATATTGTTTAAACCAAAAATAGCCATCGGAAGAGATGGCAAATCCCCCGACCAAAAGCCAATATGGCCTTCAGAAGATTGTTCACCAATAGGAAGTGCACCAGAATTAAACCAGCAATATATCACAAAAGTACTGCAGTTATGGCCATCACAAGATTATTCTGTCAGTGGAGATAACTAAACAAGAGGCCCATGGGCCACTATGCTCACCAGAGCTCAGGTGGGCACTGCCCATCCTGCCCAATGGCAGCCATGTATTTTAACATGATATCATTTTAATCCACCAAATGAACCCCCATGTCCAAATGAGCACCCATGTGGACTCAGCATCTGAAAAGTTAGGCCTTTTATGAAGTAGAGGGGGTGGGGCATGGACCCAATGGAGCCCTGGTTGGTATCACTAAATGCGTCTTATCATAAGAAACAAAAATATATATGGTTTAGCAGTGGGGATCTGTAAGGCCTCTTTAACAGTTGAGGGGTTGGGGCATGCCCTGTTGATCCCAGGAAAGCCCAAACTGTTGTCCCTAAATGTGTCTTATCATAAGGACCAAGTATATATATGGTTCAGTGCTGGGAATCTGACCGGTTTCAGAGATTTGAGGCCCTTTTATGAAATAGGAATGGCCCCTGCGGACCCCGCTACAGTAGGTGTGCCAATAACTAGACAAAAGTGCCCAGTGGGGCACGTATACCCCCGGCCAGTGCCATCACCTCAGCTGAAAATAGCAATGTCAAAAGCTTCTTTGCATATACAGAACTACAAAGGGAAATAACTCTAAAAGGCCTGACCCCTTGGCCCTTATTTTCTTTCCCATAATACAACTAGTCATACTGATCATGTTTGCAAAATTTCAAGTTTCTATGTACAGTAGTTATTGAGAAATCTTTGGCACAAAATAAAAATATACACTATTAAACAGCAAGAACTACAAAGGGAAATAACTGTAAAAGGCCTGACCCCTTGGCCCTTATTTTCTTTCCCACAATACAAGTAGTCATACTGATCATGTGAGCAAAATTTCAAGTTTCTATATGAAGCAGTTCCTGAGATATCTTTGACACAAAATAATTGTTTACGGACACAAAGACAGAGAACTACAAAGGGAAATAACTCTAAAAGGCCTGACCCCTTGGCCCTTATTTTCTTTCCCACAATACAACTAGTCATACTGATCATGTTTGCAAAATTTCAAGTTTCTATGTACAGTAGTTATTGAGAAATCTTTGACACAAAATAAAAATATACACTATTAAACAGCAAGAACTACAAAGGGAAATAACTCTAAAAGGCCTGACCCCTTGGCCCTTATTTTCTTTCCCACAATACAACTAGTCATACTGATCATGTTTGCAAAATTTCAAGTTTCTATGTACAGTAGTTATTGAGAAATCTTTGACACAAAATAAAAATATACACTATTAAACAGCAAGAACTACAAAGGGAAATAACTCTAAAAGGCCTGACCCCTTGGCCCTTATTTTCTTTCCCACAATACAACTAGTCATACTGATCATGTTTGCAAAATTTCAAGTTTCTATGTACAGTAGTTATTGAGAAATCTTTGACACAAAATAAAAATATACACTATTAAACAGCAAGAACTACAAAGGGAAATAACTCTAAAAGGTCTGACCCCTTGGCCCTTATTTTCTTTCCCACAATACAAGTAGTCATACTGATCATGTGTGCATAATTTCAAGTTTCTATGTGAAGCAGTTCCTGAGATATCTTTGACACAAAATAATTGTTTACGGACAGACAGACGGAAAAGACAAAAACTATATACCCCCATTGCATACTTCGTATGCCGGGGGTATAAATATACACTATTAAACAGCAAGAACTACAAAGGGAAATAACTCTAAAAGGCCTGACCCCTTGGACCTTATTTTCTTTCCCACAATACAAGTAGTCATACTGATCATGTGTGCAAAATTTCAAGTTTCTATGTGAAGCAGTTCCTGAGATATCTTTGACACAAAATAATTGTTTACAAAAACTACAAAGGGAAATAACTCTAAAAGGCCTGACCCCTTGGCCCTTATTTTCTTTTCCACAATACAACTAGTCATACTGATCATGTTTGCAAAATTTCAAGTTTCTATGTACAGTAGTTATTGAGAAATCTTTGACACAAAATAAAAATATACACTATTAAACAGCAAGAACTACAAAGGGAAATAACTCTAAAAGGCCTGACCCCCTGGCCCTTATTTTCTTTCCCACAATACAACTAGTCATACTGATCATGTTTGCAAAATTTCAAGTTTCTGTGTACAGTAGTTATTGAGAAATCTTTACACAAAATAAAAAAATATACACTATTAAACAGCAAGAACTACAAAGGGAAATAACTCTAAAAGGCCTGACCCCTTGGCCCTTATTTTCTTTCCCACAATACAAGTAGTCATACTGATCATGTGAGCAAAATTTCAAGTTTCTATATGAAGCAGTTCCTGAGATATCTTTGACACAAAATAATTGTTTACGGACACAAAGACAGAGAACTACAAAGGGAAATAACTCTAAAAGGCCTGACCCCTTGGCCCTTATTTTCTTTCCCACAATACAACTAGTCATACTGATCATGTTTGCAAAATTTCAAGTTTCTATGTACAGTAGTTATTGAGAAATCTTTGACACAAAATAAAAATATACACTATTAAACAGCAAGAACTACAAAGGGAAATAACTCTAAAAGGCCTGACCCCTTGGCCCTTATTTTCTTTCCCACAATACAAGTAGTCATACTAATAATAATAATAATAATCTTTATTTCCTCCACTGATTGGAGAGCACATAAGTCACATACAATACAAATACAAATACAATACAAGAAATGATGAAAAACAACAACATAAAACAGAAAGACAGTAGGGAAAATATAATAATAGAAAAGACGGTTGCAATACCCAAACGGACACGCAACGCTGGGTCGACGTTGATTCGACGTCAGGACTTCGAATCAACGCCATCACAGTGTTGCACCAAGACTGCATTTCATGAATATCAGATTTCCTAATCATATTATAATAATAATCATGTACGACTCTCTATGAAACCGTCTCAACTTCAACTGAGAATTCTTTTCATCGAGACTAATACACATAGAATGTCAGCATAAAGAGGGTTGACTGTTCTCAAGGATTTGTTTAAGGTCTAACGCCCCCCCCCCCCCCCCCCCAACACTATATCGATCATTTTGGAGACATTGTCCCTTATTTGTTGGGCTTTTAGTAATAGAATGGGATGAAATGACATCTTAAGCCCTGTCGTCCAGTGAGAGCAAAACGGTTCATAAAGCCAGCAATGAACGAACCCAGCTAATGTTACAGCAAAACTGCATTTTATTAAACCTTGTTTAACTAAGCGCTATGTCAGTACTCTTTGGTGTTCACAATTTCACACAGGCCATTCCCTTACCGAAACGAAATGCAAGGGTGTGGACATTGTGCATGAAATATGAGAGCAGCGAAATAAGTGTATCCCGATAACGAATCCAACGCCATATCACTTTACTAGAAAGTGATATTTAATGGACCGTTGATTAGTGGCAATTCGCTTACAGAACCATAATGCAATAATTCGGATTTTTTTTTTTTTTTTTTTTTTCTTCAGATGACAATCGAATAATCCGTTGGAGGGTGTATTTTGATCAGGGACGTTACAAATATTTTTACACAATCAACAATATCAGTTTTATCATTCAAAAGTTTGGAACAGCCAGAAAAAAGCAATTCAAGCTGACTTTTAGGTGACTCCAACATAAATGTAATGAAAAATGTCAATCCAAACCTCATAATTAATCTGCTCCACAAAATTTCTCGGAATTCGTTAGTATTACTACAATACAACAACAAATGTTCGGATTGAGACAGAATACCATCCTGACAATTACTGCATGTTTGTACCCAGTTTCTTGAAAGCATAAAACCCAGCATACGGACAGCCGTTTGAATGAAGGGTAAATATTTAGGATATTCCCTGCTTATTTCCCACAAGATAAATTCTTTATTGACTTGTGCTATTCTCGTGACAGACTGTAAGGACTCTGAATTTTCAGTTTTTAATTGCAATTGCAAATCATTATCACGCTTCATGTTTTCTCGGACAGCATGCTTCCATGCTTGTTTTGACATAAACACACCATCGGACAAAAATCGATTCAATGGTTCAAGTAACGAATATTTTCCCAGAATGCGATAAATGTCTGGAAGAAAGCCTTTTACTGTTCCGGCATTACTTTTATAATCTACAAGTCTATGTATGAAGAATTCCTTAACACAATATTGGTGAGGCAAATTGCAAAGTTGCCCGAAAAATATCAGTTTACGATAGTCTATATCATATTCAATGCTTCTTATATTCAACAATATTAGTGCAACGTCCGTTTTAGTGTGTCTTGGGAGCGACTGCATGAATTTAACACAGAATCTATGAGCCTTCTCAAGAATACAGACATGTTTGGGTAAAAGAGAATTCCAGAGTTCACACCCATAAAGTGCCTTCGGTATTACAATTGATTTGTAGAGGCGTTTTGAAGAGATTGGATTTAGGCCCCCCTCGTGTATTCCAGAATTCACTAAACTTAAGAATGTTCCTTTAAGCTTAGAAGCGGCCTCCTTTATACTTTCATCAAGTGAAAAATACTTGTTCATGTAAATACCTAGATGCTTATACAAGACATTTTCATTGATAGTAGCTTCCCCAAGTGCCCATTGCCTAGACATGATTCTGTAGTCCACTGGGGACTCATTAAACACTATGACCACACATTTGGAAGGTTGGAACTCATACCTCCATCTACCAGAGTGTCTAAAGCAGATTTCCAACATACGATCCAATCCTAGTTTTGAAAGGGATAGGACAAGCTTATCATCAGCCACCGCCGGGCTTCCACAATTAATGTTATAAACACAAAGACCTAGTCGAGAATCCTCCAGCTCCCAACTGAGATCATTGTCAAATATCAGATACAGAAAAGGAGAGAGAACCCCACCTTGCCTTGTGCCCTGTAAAACTGGGAACCAATCGGATTTATATGACTGACTTTTGACACAGCTTTCCATATCAGTGTATAGGTTAACTATAGTTCTGACAATTGCTTTATTGACCCCAGATTTATAAAGCTTAAAGAAAAGCCCCTCGTGCCATACTTGATCAAAGGCTTTTTTAACATCTAGAAAGCATGCGTAGACCTTGCTGCCTTTTTCTCTTGCATACTGTACTGCTTCTCTGACCAAAAATGACGTCATAACGCACCCCTGTTGCTTTTTGAAGCCCCCTTGCAAAGAGTGAATCGGTGGAACAATAGTATCAAATAATTGAATTCTGGTCAACAAGATTCTTTCTAAAAGCTTAAGCAGAACAGAGGACAGTGTAATAGCCCTATAATTGTCAGGGTTATCTTTTCGCTTATTACCGCCCTTGAATAACGTTACAATCACGCCTTTTTTCATTTCTTTTGGTGAGTATGCAAGTCGAATAATAGCAGTGTACAGGTTGGCGAGAATATCGAACAACATATGACCCCCGTATTTAATGTGCTCATAACAGAGCCCATCATCTCCCCCGGCCTTATTACACTGAGCTAGTTTCACAGCGGATTCCACTTCTTCAGGGCTTATTTCAGGATAGCTTGACGGTTCAAGTAGATTTTCGAGATCAGTTTTCATATCATCGACTTCATGTGAGACCGTATCATAGAAGCGGCTATCAAAATGGTCGCACTGTGTCGGTGTGTACAAATCTCTAAAATATCGAGCCCATTCAGTATTGATATCAATATTTGTGCTGAACGACTGACCATGAAATATCATTTCCGTACCAGGACTCGAGTTCGAAGTTCTGCGCCGGGCATTTACTAGACGCCAGAAATGGGCACTATCCACCTCTGCGGCGCGATCGATTTCGTTTAGCTGACTTTGAATATAGTTATCAGCATGTTTTCTATGACAACGCCTAAAATTGCGTTTTGCGATTTTATAATCATAGTACGAGGTGTAGTTCATATTTCTGGGCTTATTATCCCTAATCCAAGCTTGGCGATATATTTTCATTTTATTGTGCAATACACGAAGCTCTTCGTTCCAGTAGGGTTTCAAAAAGCGTTTGAATGATTTGAGAGGAAAGGCTTTATGAGCAGCTGCTGTAACTTCCTTTATAACTACTGTATACGCCTGATCGATTGAACCCGTCGAATTAATATTGTTTTGCCTAATTGCATTCAGATGTACACTGTTAGTTAATGCATTTTGATATTCATTAATACGGTTCTGATCTACCTTCTTCCAGTTTATCACGTTAGACCCTGGACCACTTGGGCACGCATCCGGAACCTGTACTGACAGGGACAACGAACAACTAACAGGCCTATGCCTCGATACATTAAGGACGTTATCGTCCAATATTTCACAGTGTGAAACAAAGCCATACTTTTCTATCGGTATCAAGATGTAGTCTATAAGGGATTCATGCCGCCCATCATAGGTGACAAAGGTCGAGTTCGCACCAGTGCATAACTCAGATGTATTTACAGAAAACAAGTTATTCTCCTGCAAAAAGGTTTGAAAGCAAGTGCTTCTGTTATCTTGTCGATCGCGATAGCTTACTTCTGGTAAGTAGGTGTTAAAGTCACCCATCAGGACCACCATACCGTGTTCTGCATACAGATACAAGATGTTCTGTAAACGCTCAAAATACTCTTTAAACACTTCAATAGGGTGATTAGCACATGGCAGATAAACCTGAAAAAAGTAAATACATAAACCGGTACCCATCTCCAGTTTTACTCCAATTATCCTGTCATCATCCAATGACAAAGGATACATAAAACTGTCAAATCGCCTGTGCCACAATATTGCCACCCCACCTTTTCCTACCCTTCTTTTGCTTGGGCGTTTCAAATCGAAATCTGCGACCGCATGGTAATTATATGAATTGTCTATTTGGTTTAGAAAATGTAGGTCTTTCTCATAGAGCCAATGCTCCGAGATACCACATATATCAATATTCTTGTGAAATAAGCAATCACATAGGTATGTAGCGCTCGACATTATCCCCGTGGCGTTCCAGGTTAAAATATTTAACTTATGGTTGTTGATGTTCATAGTTTGAGAATTAATTGATAACGTTATACTTAATACCAATTAGTCTCGTCCCTTAGCGGAGAAAAGGGATTGTATTCATCAATGTCTGAACGACCATACAAATCTCGCGTTGTTTCCCCACGATACAACGACGTTGGGTTACGATTTGATACGCGGTCATTGCGATCCCGCCAAGGCCTACACGTGACCCCTCTAGGCCAAAACGAGCGGCTCTCAAGCAAATGAACGAGATAATTATCCTCGACGTTAAGTCGTATCACAACGTTATTAGGATTGCGCTTACTCTGCCAAATTCGAATCCACGTCACGGTAGGCCCACGTTTATTAACATAACTTGTAATAGCCTGTCGCGTAATAGTAGGTTTAAACCCACCCAAGTAAAACCGTTTGGCGCGTTTCTTAACGTACTGCTCAAAATTGTCATCATTATTTTCATTATCTCCCTCATTCCAACCACTGTTAACGTGATTTACTAACGTTAGATCGTTTTGATCAATATTACCGGCATTACGAGTAAGCCGCGTTTCAATAGGTCTACTTCTCGGTCGTGATTGACTATTACCCGGTATCAACGCAGCGACATCTCGATATGATCTATCGGTTTCATTGTCCGTGTTTACAGACAGACTGTCAGTATTGACAGGGTGACTGTTTGCATGCCCATTTACCACAGATTGGGGATTCTTAACGGAGTTCATACCAATAGATGACTCAGCAATTGCATCAATTGGATTGGGAACCTCAGCATGAGGCACCCTACTAAACACATTCCCTGTACGGATCAATTTAGTCCCCGCTGCTGGCCTATCTATCTTAGGGTTTTCACCCGTACTTTCAGAATTAATGCCAGTTTCAACTGTTTCATGCACAGAACAAGAGTCATTTAACATCTCAGGTACCGGATCAGGCTCCACAGCAGCGCCATCTGTCGCGTCGGCAACATGTCCAGTAGGAAGGTCAGGGCTACTCCCGAGACCGCTAGCAGTTTGAGCCTCCCTGGCCTTGCCCCTAGACCTGTGCCGCCGCGAGTTAGTGGCCCTGCTTGTAGATGCCTGAGTCTGCAATACAAGAATAGAATCTTGCAACATTTTGACACTATCCTTCAGAAGCTTCACTTCATTTTTAACATGCGTTACCCCAAGACATTTCTCAGACTCAATTCTCTCTGCACATAATGTAATGTTAACTACGGCACTATTAACATTAGATGAGATTGACGATAAGTCAGATTTTAAACCAAGAATTGTAGATTTCATAGTTTGAAGCTCTTTAGTGCGTGTAGTTTCCAATGCTACTTGACTTTGCTTCATGTGAAGCAAATCCGCTTTCAAGGTATTTATCGAATCTGACAAAACTTTTAGTTCAGAGGACGAATCACAATGTGTAACCGTTTCATTGAGTAATGACTGTGACTGTGACCTTTGACTTTTTCCGGACCCAGAACTTATAAGTTCTCTCATATCTGAATAATCAGCACCTTCAAACACTGACATAAGCGTATGTATATCATAAGCAAGTTTTACCGACACCGGATCTCCAGATCTTGTTGCAACTCTGCGCTTCAGCATACACTGCAATCCATAAGGAAAGTCATCTAAATCTTTTAGATGCTCAAATAAGCTGGAGCGCATCTCTCCGAGTTTAACTTCGCATGAAGCCTCATTTAATAAAATTCTGTTCACAAACATCTCTTTAGGAAGTTCCCTGAACAGCAACACCAGCTCCCGATATACTGCTTTTTCGACGTACACATCTTCTTGCTCTCCGTCACCATAAACGTTCTCGGGGTCATTCCCGGTGTCGACGTTACGCTCGTTACTCTGATCCGTCCCTGTTGCGCCACAGGTAACGTCACGCGAACGTCGATGCGCATCAAGTGGCGAAGCTATTTCACTGGTATTCATTGGCCTTGCAGTAAACGAAGACTCAAGTAAATTCCCATTTATAGAGGTATTGTCCGCGCTATGGGTCGAATACGGAACTTTAACATCTGTACGGGAGCCCTGAGGTGATTCTAGCGTTACTGGAGTCAACTCAGTATACTGTTTCTCCCCGGGCTGTTGCTCCATTCTACTTCTTAATAGCTACCATACGACATTAAACCATATGGTTATACACCGTGTCAAGGTAAGACCATTCCAGTATGATAAAAGCCGGGTACCAGTTCTTATAGTCAATCAAGCGTGACGGTAAGCCTTTTCAGCGGCCAGGTATACGACCACTCCTGTTCATCATATAACAATACATTGGACCTTCAGGGCAAGTTAGTAGGCTGAGCTTTAGAAAACCATTGAGCTATAAATATCCTTTGTTGTTAAGATTCATCAAAGTTCATCAAACTTATATCAAAATTGCTGAAAAAGTCTGTTAATAAAAGATCTTATCTTATCTTATTCCGACTAAATCACAATCCATTCATTAATCCATATATACACCAAAGTTCAGATTTTTCCATTTTGAAATAGTCTTTAAATCAGACGAAACTCCCCGACCAACAAAAACACGACAGCACTACATTCTAACGGTAATCTCCACTTTGACACAAAATTTACAAAAACTACAAAGGGAAATAACTCTAAAAGGCCTGACCCCTTGGCCCTTATTTTCTTTCCCACAATACAAGTAGTCATACTGATCATGTGTGCAAAATTTCAAGTTTCTATGTGAAGCAGTTCCTGAGATATCTTTGACACAAAATTTACAAAAACTACAAAGGGAAATAACTCTAAAAGGCCTGACCCCTTGGCCCTTATTTTCTTTCCCACAATACAAGTAGTCATACTGATCATGTGTGCAAAATTTCAAGTTTCTATGTGAAGCAGTTCCTGAGATATCTTTGACACAAAATAATTGTTTACGGACAGACGGAAAAGACAAAAACTATATACCCCCATGGCATACTTCGTATGCCGGGGGTATAATAAGGAACAAGAACATATATGATTATGGGGTGGGGATTTGAATGGTTTCTGAAATATAAAGCCTTTTATGAAATGGAAGGGCGGGGCACATTGCCTCAGCACAAAGAGACCTCCAGGTTGGTGTGATTGAACGAGTCTTATCATAAGGAACAAGTATATGGTTTAGGGGTGGGGATCTGAACTATTTCTGATATATATGGCTTTTAATGAAGTAAAGCGGTGTGGCATGGCCTGGGCGTGCCCCGGGGACTCCCAAGCTGGTGTCACTGAATGCGTCTTATCATAAGAAAGATGAATATATATGGTTTAGGGTGGGGCTAAGAACATTCTCTGAGATATAAGGCCTTATGTGAAGTGGAGGGGTGGGGCAAGGCCCAGGGAGACTCCCAGGTTGGTGTCAATGAATGTGTCTTATCATAAGGAACAAGACTATATATGGTTAAGGGGTGGCCATCTGTAGGGTTTCCGAGATATTGTGATATTATGAAATGGAGGGGGTGGGGCATGGCCCCAGCATATCCATCGGAACCCCCAGGTTGGTGTTACTGAATGCGTCTTATCATAATGAAAAAGAATATATATGGTTTAGGGGTGGGGATCTGAACAGTTTCTGTAATATATGGCCTTTTTTGAAGTGGAGGGGTGGGGCAAGGCCCCAGCGCGTCTCTGAGGACCCCCAGGTTGGTGTCAATGAATGTGTCTTATCATAAGAAGCAAGCATATATATGGTTTATGGGCGGGGATCTGTAAGGTTTCCGAGATATTGGGCCTTTTATCAAATGGAGGGGGTGGGGCATGGCCCCGGTGCATCCAGGGGACTCCCAGGTTGATGTCACTGAATGGGTCTTATCAAAAGGAACAAGAATATATATGGTTTTGGGGTGGGAATCTGAATGGTTTCCGAGATATTGGGCCTTTTATAAAGTTGAGGGGGTGGGGCCTGACCTGTGCGCATTCCTGACGACCCCCAGGTTGGTGTTACTGAATGCGTCTTATCAATAGGAACAAGAATATATATGGTTTAGGGGTGGGGATCTGAACAGTTTCTGAGATATATGGCCTTTTGTGAAGTAGAGGGGTGGGGCAAGGCCCCAGCGCATCTCTAAGGACCCCCAGGTTGGTGTCAATGAATGTGTCTTATCATAAGAAGCACGCATATATATGGTTTAGGGGCGGGGATCTGTAAGGTTTACGAGATATTGGGCCTTTTATGAAATGGGAGGGGGTGGGGCATGGCCCCGGCGCATCCAGGGGACTCCCAGGTTGATGTCACCGAATGGGTCTTATCATAAGGAACAAGAATATATATGGTTTAGGGGTGGGGATCTGAATGGTTTCCGAGATATTGGGCCTTTTATTAAGTGGAGGGGGTGGGGCATGACCTCGGCGCATCCCTGAGGACCCCAAGGTTGGTGTTACTAAATGCGTCTTATCAATAGGAACAAGAATATATATGGTTTAGGGGTCGGGATCTGAATGGTTTCTGAGATATATGGCCTTTTATGAAGTGGAGGGGGTGGGGCATGGCCCCGGCACAACCTGGGGGACCCTCAGGTTGGCATAAAAGCATATGGCTGAAAGAATTTTACTCAAGAAACATTTCTATAAAAGTTTTGTCCAAATATCTGCAATGACTTGGCAGTAAATGCCATTTTTCAATTTTCCCCATTATAAGTCTATGGAAACTCTAAGTTGCCATAGCAACCAAACTAATGGGCCGATTTTCATAAAAAACACAAACTTTCAATCCCCCTGCCCAAGGATGCTACAGATAAAATTTGGGCTGAATCGGTCCAGTGGCTTCAGAGAAGAAGATGTTTGAAAGTGTTGACGTCAGACGACGACGACGACAACGACAACGACGACGACGACGCCGGACAACTGCCTATCCTATAAGCTCCCCCGGAGCCTTCGGCTCTGGTGAGCTAAAAACCCTATTGTTCCTCATTTGGACAAAAACAAGAATATTTCATTCTTTATATTTGTTACAATATGTACAAAGAAAATACGCCCCAGATTTTTGCTTGATACGCTGGTTATCCTGCGGCATCTTGGCTGGGTCTCTACTGTTTTCTCAGGCTTGTCCATCTGATTACATACCGGTACTGTAAATATGGTATTTTAGCTTCCTAATAATAGGAACTCAAAAAACGTTTGACTCCATCAGCCAAATAGAAAACAAGTCGCAATTGATGTTTTATTGTAAATACAATTTCAACTGAGAATATATAAGAAGCTTATGGTAGAAAAATTCACAGCCTTGCTGAGTGATGCTGGACTGTGATCCCGAGGAACGGATTTTCTATCCACCCTCTCGACCATGTAAGATTCTTTTTCTTGCATATCTTTCATTTATGAACTTTTAATAATGCAGTCACTTCAGTTGCCGTTGTCTGCAATACTGTGATGACTGTAATGTGATATTTAGTGACATCACGTATCGTGCTGTGACGTCAACCTTAACGACGTTGCAATTATGAGGTCATATTCAACCAGTGCATATATCAAACGCGTGGGAATATTCTATTTTCACCCTGTCCCTGTGTAAGAACATCAGGGTAAGAACAGAATTTCTATCCCAGGCTAAAACTACGAATTTCCTTATCTGGTGTGCAAAAAAAAAAAAAAAAATATTTGAAACAAGACGGGTTTGACTCAGCCATAGTAAACAAGCCCATGGATAAAAAAAGTCATGAAAAAGCTGCAAGAATAAAGCCTTAAAAAAGGTAATAGACTGACATTAAATATGATTTATAAGATCCTGCCACTTTAAAAGTAACATGACGAATTTTTTGTCAACTACATTAAACCAAAGCAATTAATTATAATAACATCTTAACAAAACAATAATTGGTGTGTTTTGCACCATTTCACATATGATTCAAAACAACAACTCTGCCCTTAGTTCTGAATACCTGAGGTGCAGTTTGATGGTTTCGGAAAGCATGATGGGTTTTGAGCAGTGGTGTCGAATTCCTTCTGATAGATGACATGCTACAAAACGTAACTGATGAACTCACTGATAAGCTTGAGTTATAGTCTGTTAAGATGGGGATGGCAACGAAGTATAAATAAGTATCTATCCATGGGTAGGCAATTAACCCATCTCGTACCAGAAACCCCAAAACGGGTACCCTGGCAAACAGCGCAGGCCCAGATCAGACGCCGCAGAATGCGGCGTCTGATCAGGGCCTACACTGTTTGCAAAAAGTTCAGCCATTTTCCAACTAAACTTTGAAGAAAACACAACCTGAAACCCCTAAATTTTGAAATGGATTCCTGCTATATATAAGGAGGAAGATTCCATTTGGTACAAAAAGGTTTAAGGAAAGAATTTGAAGAATATGATGATGTATTTTTGGTGGTTTACAGTGAATAACCAAATTATAAGCTGTTTTTGTGATGTGTTTTATGGACAATTTGTTTTTCAAAAGTACTTCTACAAAAACGCAATTATATTTATTGCCTTCTTAATAAGAATTTTTTACATTTCATCAAGTGTACATGACCTTTAAAAATGTTCAACCTCTCAATACAGGCTAATGGCAATCTTTCCAAAATATATACTCCACTTACTAAAACATTAATTTGTAATTAAGAAAATAATGATCATTAGCAAAAAAAAAATCTTAAGGTATGAGAACATAAAGATTCAGTATCAGTTATTCTGTTTTCTACACAGAGTGTCCTCCAGTAAGACACAACATTTGGAACTGTTCAAAAGTGGTCTAAAAGACCACTTTTGAACAGTCCTAAAGGTGGTTTTATAATAGTTTCTTGTATATACAGCCTCAATTGCAAACTTCAAAATGACAACTTGATTTGGGAAATTTCTGAAAGGACTGTCACCCTGAATTTCGCGTTTATTACAAAGGCCAGTGGGGGGTATAAAAAGCAAATATATTAATCTTAGTTTCAAAGTCAGCACAAATATGGTGAAAATGAACTTGAACAATGAACCATTTGTTGATTCAAGTATGCCCAACATTAAGTATCAGACAATACAAAAATCCTATTTCAGTACGATTAAATTTATTTCAATGTCAGTTTTTAACAATCAGCATAATCAAGGGCAGAAGAT
Organism: Lucinisca nassula; assembly: GCA_963580285.1. Taxonomy (NCBI): domain Eukaryota; kingdom Metazoa; phylum Mollusca; class Bivalvia; order Lucinida; family Lucinidae; genus Lucinisca; species Lucinisca nassula. The sequence continues at coordinate 137,787,611 of OY757015.1, forward strand.
AATCCAATTGGAATATTAAACCTTAGAGCGCTAAGCACCACTATTCTCATTTTGGAGGGATAGGCAACTCTGTAACGTCTCAAACTTACCAGACTTCAGATGCACCCATTCAGACCACCACACAGAAACGTAAGTCTTTCATATAAATGTACAACTCTTTACCCGAAGGTTGTACCCACCAAAATCATGACCCAAACACATGCTTTACAATTTAAAATTGAGGCTTTACTTGCCATCATGAAAACTTGCCTATATAATACTGACCTCTTTGAACCCCACTTTTATAGTAAAACTATGATTTACAGGGGTAAATCTTATTTTTCTTATTTCTGTCTAAAATATAGATTGTGGGTATTCGTTAGAACCGCCTCGTTGAGGCGGTTCTAACGAGTACCCACAATCTATATTTTGAGCAGAAATAATAAATATATCACAATTTTTCGCATGAAATTTTCATTTCTTTTTTCGCAGGTAAAATTTTCAATATATTTGAAAAGGCATGTTTTCGTGATGAGATTTCAAAGCGATTTTCTAGAAAACAGACCCATTTCACCAAAATCATTTACAGTGAGAAAGAGACCGGCCCCGATAGCTCAGTTGGTAGAGTGTCCGCTCCGGGGAACGGGAGCCGAGGTCACGGGTTCAATCCCGGGCCGCGACATACCAAAGTCGTTAAAAATGGTACTACCTGCTCCTCGCTTGGCACTCAGAATTATGGGGTAGAGCTAGGCCTGGTCGACCCAGTGTCAGGATAATGTGACTGGGACATGATACTTCAGTGAGGCAGCACTATAAAAGTCAGCAATGAGCTGACACCGTCGTGATATGACTGATAAATTGTTGAAAGCGACGTTAAACCCGAATTCACACACATACACTCACACAGTGAGAAAGATGGAGAAACAAGAGAAGAGCAGAACCTACATATGTCACCAATTCTGTTCAGTATTGTATACATTGATCACCAATCTTTTTTTTTTTTTATAAGTGTCTTAAGCCGTTCCTGTTTTATAATGTGATTTCCAGATATGGAAGAAACATGACCATTTCTTCTTCCAGTAAAATGGCAGTCGCTATACCTGGGAAAGAGTGTGTATAATTATCAAGAAAATCGAGGCAAATTCAAGGCAGTAATGGCCTCCTGTGTTGGGGTTACCCCTCTAACTGCCCAGATTTGCTTTTGTTTTTTTTCCATGCTTTAAGGGTGACACACCCCAATTTCTCTTAACCCTCTCTCATCCCTGATATTTCTGAGATGAACCCTTAAGTTTGGTCCCGGGATTTGGACACATCCATTCTTATAAATTTGGAGTGACCAGGATGGCAAACAGTGCAGACCCTCATGCAACGGCTCATTATGAGCCATCCCCTGGTTCAGGCCCACAGGGCTGAACGGGTCAAATTCATTTGTTTTGTTTGATTTGAGGTTTAACGTCCCCGTCAACACTGTAAAGGTCATTTTGGAGACGTTGCTTCCAATTTTGTGGGACTTTTACCCGACATTGAGATGAAATGACATCTCCAGCCCTGTCGCCCAATGAAACCTATAGGGTTTATTAGCATGGACGGTCCGCCTCGCACCGCGGTTCCTGGACAGGCTTAGATCCTCTAAGCGGTTTACCAGTACTAGTGTGCGGGCCGGATTCAGCTCTGCGTGGAAGCATCATGCAGCCCATATATTTCTTCAAGCCCCTATGGGCGGTCAAATTCATTATAAAGTATCTACAAACTCATTTGGGCAACAAGGTGAATTATCCAGCAAATACCCCCTACATTATTCTTTTAACCCATTTAGTACCAGAAACCCCTAAATGGGTACCGTGGCAAACATAGCAGGCCCAGATCAGACGCCGCAGAATGCAGCATCTGATCAGGGCCTACACTATTTGCAAAAAGTTCAGCCATTTGCCAAATAAATTTTGAAGAAAACACAACCTGACACGCCTAAATTTTGAAATGGACTCCAGCTTAATATAAGGAGGAAGATTCCATTTGGTACAAAAAGGGTAAATCAGGAGAAACTGCCAATATTTATTTGCACCTGGCTGGTGTTCAGGTCAATCATAGCTTGGGGTCTTGAAATTTATGAATACAAATGACTGGAAAACTATTCATAATTAATTACAACCATCATAAAAATCTGACTCACAATGACAGTTAATGGAACAACTATTTCATATGGAACACAAGTTGTCAGAAGACAACATAGCTCACCTTTGATGGCCTAAGTTGGATGAGGGCAAGTTATCAAAAATGATTTTTTTTCTTCAGTAGAGCAATAGAAAGTTTTAACCAAAAACTTCAACATAAAATTTCTAAGTCCATGACCTTGACCTCAAGGTCACTGAGGGGTGTGTGGCTTGTACTGGGCGAAACTTTAGACCAAAATGTAACTAACTAAATCCATCAAGTGGTTTTAGAGATATAGAGCAATAGAAAACTATAACCAAGAACTTCAACATAACATTTATAAGTGCATTACCTTGACCTCAAGGCTACTGAGGGGAATGGGGCTGGTACTGTGCGAAACTTTAGACCAATATGTAACAGTCCAAGAAGTAACTAAATCTATCAAGTGGTTTTAGAGATATAGAGCAATAGAAAACTTTAACCAAAAACTTCAACATAAAATTTCTAAGTCTGTGACCTTGACCTCACGGTCACTGAGGGGTGTGTGGCTTGTACTATGCAAAACTTTAGAGAAAACAAGAGCACCGCTTGCGGGTGCCAACGCTCAGCTGCAGTTTCTTTTAGTTAAACAAAAATTCTAAGTCGAAAAAGGGACATAACTGTGCCAAAAATATTATAAGGGTCACCTCACCTATTGGTATGAGTTCCCCTTTTCATAATGAACAACTTGTCCGAGTTTCAAGTAAATATGTTCAGTAATGACAGAGATATTACAAAATGTCCAAATTTTTGCAAAAATTCTAAGTCAAAAAAGGAGCATATATAACTGTGCCAAAAATATTTTGAGGGTTACCTCACCTATTGGTCTGAGTTCCCCTTTTCATAATGAACAACTATTCCGAGTTTCAAGTAAATATGTTCAGTAATGACAGAGATATTACAAAATGTCCAAGTTTTTGCAAAAATTCTAAGTCCAAAAAGGGGCATAACTGTGGCAAAAATATTTTGAGGGTTACCTCACCTAGTGGTATGAGTTCCCCTTTTCATAATGAACAACTATTCCCAGTTTCAAGTTAATATGTTCAGTAATGACAGAGATATTACAAAATGTCCAAGTTTTTGCACGACGACGACGCAGACGACGACAGCTATGACAATACCTCGTCGTTTTCTTCGAAAACAGTTCGAAAACAGCCGAGCTAAAAATGAAAATGTTATTGGTGAAGTCCATGCATACAGGCCAAAATAATCTTTATGTTGAGGAGACATTTTTAATGACGAGATTCCTAAAAAAATTTATATGAGGTTTATTCAAATATAAATGAGATCTTGTGTAAATATCCTTGAACAAATATTCAGATGTTTAGTTAATAAAATTTTTGGAGTGCAAATCTTTTATTTATTTATTTATTTTTTAAATTCTATGCAAAATAGCAAAATGTATATTGCAGGTATATGCATTATGGTAGTCATCAGTACCAACTTTCATAAGCATTTCAAAAGAGTACCAACATCGCATAAATTAGATAATTTCATAATATCTGCCTTATCCAGGCCACCCATTTACCCCATTTTGTACCAGAAACCCCAAAACAGGATACTGGTAAATAGTGCAGGTCCAGATCAGATGCAACAAAATACGTCATCTGACCAGGGCCTACACTACATGAATTTGCAACCCATTGAGTTTATATTTTTCAGATAAATTTTTAAAATTAACACAAGCTGACACCCTTAAATTTTGAAATGGACTTCAATATATAAGGATCAGGAAGATTCCATTCAAAACAAAATGGGTTAATATCTTTCATAAAAATCGAACTTTTCCACATTATTTTTCAACACTGGACAAACATAACCCCAGACTGGGTTGACATTTTAGATTTTAGTTTAACCCATTTTGAACCGTAAACCCCAAAACGGGTACCCGGGCAAACAGTGGAGGCCCAGATCAGACGCGGCAGAATGCGGCGTCTGATCAGGGCCTCCACTGTTTGCTTAAAATCCTGTCATTTTCCAAATAAATTTTGATGAAAACACAACCTGACATCCCTAAATTTGGAAATGGACTCCTGCTATATATAAGGAGGAAGATTCCATTTGGTACAAAAAGGGTTAACTATATGTCCTGTCCTACCTGGGATTAGGGTTATCTGAACAGAGAAATGTTGATGTACTGCAAACAAGCTCAAGTGAAAAATCACGACTTGATAAATCTGAAATCAATTCTATAACTGAGCGTTTGTATTCATAAGAGAAGATATCAAAACCTCAGATTGGGACAATTGAAGACATTCAAATAATCCATGACTTAACCCTTTTTGTACCAAATGGAATCTTCCTCCTTATATATAGCAGGAGTCCATTTCAAAATTTAGGGGTGTCAGGTTGTGTTTTCTTCAAAATCTACTTGATTTAATTGGCTGGACGTTTTGCAAACAGTGTAGGCCCTGATCAGATGCTGCAGAATATACGCACATTCTGCGGCACCTGATCTGGGCCTGCACTGTTTGCCAACTACCCGTTTTGGGTTTCCGGTACAAAATGGGTTAATTCCTAATGGCATTGAAAAGATAGTTTCAATTGATTTAACAATATATAGGGTAATCCCTCGATGTACAAGTATTGCAAACAAAAAAGAAACATCAAGCAACTTATCTTTTTCCAGAAAAATAATAAAATACTTTCTATTCAGTGACATATATATTAGTTGAGGCCAACATGTCCCCCGCCCATTGGGGCATGGAGAAATAGACTGGGCGGCATGTTGCTTCCACGCAGAGCTGAAACTGGCCACACACAAGTACTCATCTGCCTAGAAGGACTAAGCCGCAGCCCAGGTAAAGTGGTATGAGCAAGACGTTCCAGTGCATATAAGCTGAGATGTCATTTTATCTCAATCTCGGGTAAAAGTTCCACAAAATTGGAAGCAGCATCTCCAAAACGACCTAAATAGTGTTGAAGGGGACGTTAAACCTCAAGTCAAACAAACAAACAAAACTGTTTGCAAAAAGTTCAGCCATTTCCTTAAATTTCGAAATGGACTCCTGCTTAGTGACATACAAGGCAGAAGATTCCATTCAGTCAAAATGGGTTAAACCAAGCCGGACTCAATTCCATTATTCCATAGCCATATTTAGCCTTAAAATGGTTTTGTTTTTAAATGAAATGGAATTTTGTTAGTCCAGAAGAGTTTTTCAATATCAAAACACCTCTCAATCATCTGCTATCACCCTCCCAATCCCCTCAGGGACAGAGGGCCCTGTCTTCTTCACTTTGCTTAATGATTATCAATTGTTTTCTGTGATATTTTGAGGCTTCTCCAAGTTCATATTGCATACTATAATTCCTCTAAATATCAGGATGCATATTCCTTTTCTAATTTGAACATATAGTTTATTACTTGGTGGTTGAGGACATTAACCTTTATCTTGCTGAATATTCATTTAAGCCACACCCATTTCTGTCTATCAACCAATCAAATTACTTGATGTAATTTATTGCTACAAATTCATAAACTGAATGCCAAACAGTGTAGAATCTGATAAGATGGCTTCTTAAGAAGATCTGGATCCACACTGTTTCCAAAGATAGGGGTTGTCGTGAACAGCAGGATAAGAGTTAACCCATTTTGTACCAAATTGAATCTTCCAACTTATACATAGCACAAGTCCATTTAAAAATTTAGGGGTGTAAGGTTGTCTTTTCTTCAAAATTTATTTGAAAAATGGCTGAACTTTTTGCAAACAGTGTAGGCCCTGATTAGACGGCACAGAATGCGGCCTCTGATCTGGGCCTGCACTGTTTGCCAGTTACCCGTTTAGGGGTTTCTATTACAAAATGGATCAACAGACTGCTCCTTAGGGTCCGGATGATCAGGGTCTGTCTCATCTGCCCTGCCACCTCTGTCCAAGCTTTTAACCCTTCTCTTGCTGAATATTCAATTTAGCCACACCCAGTTCTGTCTTTAAACCAATCAGATTACTTGATGTAATTTATTCCTACAATTTCATAAACTGAATGTCAAACAGTGTAAATCCTGATCAGATGGCTTCTTCAGAAGCCATCTGATCTGGATCTACACTGTTTGCAAAGATAGGGGTTGTTGTGAACAGCTTGTCCTGCTGAGCCCGGATATGTCTTGCCTTTCAAACAGTTTAGATCCAGATCAGATGGCTTCTTCTGGCTTCTGAAGAAGCCATCTGATCAGGATCTACATTGTTTGTCATTCAGATTATGAATTTGTTACAATTATTTGCATCAAGTAATCTGATTGGTTGATAATCAGCAGTGGGTGTGACATATTTAAATATTCAGCAGGACAAGGATTAAGATATTTATGGTATTTACAGACCTGGGTATCAATGGAATGGAGGATTTCCATGCCTAATGTGAGAAACAGTGGGTTTCATTAAGGGGATTAATTTAGTTCCGCTACTTTCTGTCTCCAGAGAAAATTAAATATTGCTGATAAGATGTGACATGCAATTTCCAGAGTTGAGTTCCTGCAATTTCTTGGATTGTTATTTTCGGTAGAGGGCATGACAGATACAGATTAAGCATTTTGCTCCTCTGTCATCTAAGCGGGCCAGGGTTGGTTGTATAGCATTAAGTTTTATTGCATTTACAATAATATGACAAACATCATAGCTGAACACCATTGCATATTTTTGTATTATGTATTAATTGAGTTACTGACTTTGCCTGGGCAGGCTTAGATCCTCTAAGCAGTTTAGCAGTACTCGTGTGCAGGTCGGTTTCAGCTTTGCGTGGAAGCATCATGCAGCCCATATATTTCTTCAAGCCCCGATGGGCGGGGGCCGACAAAAATGGATTTAAAAAGTTGGCATCTGTACCAAGTATCGCTAGTGAAGCTCTAATAGTTCTTAAGAAATGAACTTGATCATTTGGGAGAATGCTAGGGTGGTCGCAAATGTTGATGGTTTGACGAATGGACGAACAAACAGATGGAAAATTGGACTCCTATATCATGCCAAGCTAAAAGCAGGCACGTTAATAATGAATACCCCTTTAAACCTTATCATTCTCTATATAAAATGGGGTTTAGAGTGATTATTCATTGCACAGACTTGTTTGTTTGATTTGAGGTTTAATGTCCCCGTCAACACTGTAAAGGTCATTTTGGAGACGCTGTTTCCAATTTTGTGGGACTATTACCCGACATGACATCTCAAGCCCTGGCCCCCAATGAAACCATTAGGTTTTATAAGCAAGGACGGTCCGACACTCGCACCGCTTTGCCTGGGCAGGCTTAGCTCCTCTAAGCAGTTTACCAGTATTTGTGTGCGGGTCAGTTTCAGCTCTGCATGGAAGCATCTTGCAGCCCATCTGTTTCTTCAAGCACCCATGGACTGTGGCCCGCACAGTCTTGTTAACCTGATGAGGACTTTCTGTAATTCCCCTAAAATTTTACAAATTTGTTTCACCAATCAGCAAGGAGTTCATAAAGTGCAGACAAACAGTGTAGATACTGAACAGACCCAGGAGCAGTCTGATCAGAATAAGCACTGTTTGCTTCGGCCTGTCCATCCCAATACTTAAGATTATTATGGTAATTCAGGACAGTGCTGTTTATTTTTCAACAGTACACCATAGGGTTGTTTTCACCCAAAGCAAAGTGCTAAAAGTGTCTGAATTTTTAGGACTTTTACGGTAAACCCACTGATCCAGAAATGCCAAGAATTTGAAATCCCAATTTTTTCTTCCCTGCCTTATTTCAAGCCTAATTAAAATATGATAGAGACCTGTCAATCCAGGAGCAGGTTAGTATAGTTAACAAGGATGATCCATCAGAGAGAGTGACAAACTGACACCTCACAGGACAGCCATCAATCAATAGCTGATTAGCAAGGGGCAGGTCACTCTCCATTACTGAAGAAATTTTAATAGCAACTATGTTTTGCTCATCAAATCATATATAGCAAAGACAACATTGGCTGATGTAGAAAAATTTGGGGTGCTGCTATGTCCAGTTCTGTTTTGCTAGCAATTTTAACAAAAATCATCAAGCCCTATTTTTAAGTCAGGCTGCTCTTTGCATTTTACATCTCCCACTTTTTTCTATAAATAAAGGAGCAAATAACACCACCTTCATCTCTTTTCACCCCAGAGTTTCTTCAATTTTGAGACACATCCATGTTTGCTAATAAGTGTGTCACTAAAACAGAATGGCAAACAGTATAGATCCTGATGAGCTGGCTCATTATGAGCCATCTCATCAGGATCTATACTGTTTGGATAAGAATCTGTACTGCACTATTCATCTCATAACAGGACTGAAAGAAATGGTAATAGTGTCAAAAAGAATAAGGCTCCAGGAGCTAATTTAGTTAAAATGTAGTCATTAACCCTTCTCCTGCTGAGCCCGGATATGTCTTGCCTTTCAAACAATACAGATCCAGATCAGATGGCTTCTGAAGAAACCATCTGATCAGGATCTTCCTTGTTTGTCATTTAGTTTATGAATTTATCGCAATAATTTGCATCAAGTAATATGATTGGTTGATAATCGGTAGTAGGTGTGGCATATTTAAATATTCAGCAGGTCATGGGTTAAGTTAAAAGTAACAACATTGCTATAAAATTTCCAGTCACTGGAGAAAGACCAAACTTCATAATATAGTTCTGGTCTGTAAATTAAGTTCCAGTCTCTCACAGTTCATTAGCAGAAAAAGAAATGGTAGGATCTCATCATATGGATGCTTAAGAGACAAGTAAATTACTTCTGGAAGCATAAAAAACTATTATCCAAAAACTAATGATGTTCCTTTGACCATTTGATGTTAGCACTACAGAGACAGACATAATAGGATGGGAGAGACCAACTCCTGCAGCCCTAGAAACACTGAAGGAATTTGGAGTTGTTTGATTGACTGATTTCAGGTTTAAAGTCCAAACAACACTGTATAGGTCATTTTGGAGATGCTGCTTCCAATTATCCGACACGGAGATAAAATGACATCTCAAGCCTTGTCAGCCAATCAAACCAATAGGGTTTATTATAAAGCATTGACGGTCTAGACTCGCAGCGCTTTGCCTGGACAGGCTTAGATCCTCTAAGCAGTTTACCAGAACTGGTGTGCTGTCGGTTTCAGCTCTGCATGGAAGCATCATGTCCAGCCCAACTTGCATGGCGGTAACATAAAAAAAATTCTGTTTTCAAAGCATGAAGGCTTGTTATTAATTTTGTACCCAAATACATGTACAATTCATCATCTTAACCCTTATCTTGCTGAATAAATTAACTAGCCACACCCATTTCTGACTAACAGCCAATCAGATTAAATGATATGTTTTCGTTGAAATTTACACAAACTGAATGACAGTGTAGATCCTGATCAGATGGCTTCTTCAGAAGCCATCTGATCTGGATCTACATTGTCTGCAAAGGTAGGGGTTGTCATGAACAGCAGGAAAAGGAGAGAGAAAGTTCATCCATCTACAGTTGTCCAAGTTCAATGTTTTAGTTAAAGTAATGAGACAACCTAAAGATAATAATTCATGCAGCCAGCTTAATAAGTTACATATGGTGACATCCTACATCAATCTAAATGTCACCAAAACTATTTCCTAACTGCCACCGAAGCAGAAGAAGAAATAACATTGCTGAACCTAACTGAACCTTTCCCCGATCTTAAGGAAAATGAATACTATACTTTTGTCTCTTTTGCCAATAGGGGTCTACTCTTAACGTTCACGACAACCCTTATCTTAGCAAACAGTGCAGATCCAGATCAGATGGCTTCTGAAGAAGCCATCTGATCAGGATCTACACTGTTTGACATTCAATTTATGAATTTGTAGGAATAAATTACATCAAGTAATCTGATTGGTTCAAAGTCAGAAATGGGTGTGGCTAAACTGAATATTCAGCAAGAGAAGGGTTAAGGAAAATGGATACTATACTTTTATCTCCTATTGACAATACGAGTCTACTCCTAAAGAAACGAATTTGCTAAAAATGGTGGAAATATAGCAGCTGTATCCCTTTCCCTTATTTCTAAATATGAACAAAAGACCCATCATTCTTTTAAACTGCATATTGTGCCATATAAGCATATATTTTGGGGGAAAATCATTAACCCTTGTCCTGCTGAGTATTCAAATATGCCACACCCACCACTGACTATCAACCAATCAGATTACTTGATGCAAATTATTGCAACAAATTCATGAGCTGAATGACAATGAAGATCCTGATCAGATGGCTTCTGAAGAAGCCATCTGATCTGGATCTTCATTGTTTCAAAGATAAGATATATCCGGGCTCAGCAGGACAAGAGTTAAAACCTGCTTGGGTTTCACATGACAGTTGCAGTAAGAGTTATGGTTCTTTTTTACATCTCATACAAATTCTTACACAATAAGTGTGATGAACTCTTGATTCTTACTATAATATAATGAATATGCATGAGAAGTCAATCAAATCGACATCATTTAAACTATTTCAGTAGTTGTGATCCAGTTTCTCACAAGAGTTACAGAGTTATGGTCCTTTTATACCTCACACAAATTCTTTCTATAGTATAATCACCGCACAAGAAGTCAATGGAAAACAACATGAAAACAGGCATAACAGGCATCCAGTTTGTCAGCTGGTGCCAAGCTTACCATAATGAAGCCCTTCTACTTAAAATTTTATAGAGCAGTGAATGACATCATGACCCTATCCAACTGTTGCTACTTACTAACCTTTTGGCCCCTTGAAGTGTTTACCTCAACACACTTTCAAATAATAGAAAAGATGCTTGAAATTTTCTTACCTGAAAAGATACAAAAAGAAAAAAACATAAATCTATGGACAGCAAACCAATCAAAGCTGCTCCAGATTATGTATTTTCTTATGGGTACCCCTTGTCCTGCTGAATATTTAAATCAGTCACACCCACTACTGACCATCAGCCAATCAGATTACATGATGTAATATATTCCTTCAAATTCACAAAATGCATGACAAACAGTGTAGATCCTGATCAGATGGCTTCTTCATAAGCCATCTGATCTGGATCTACACTGTTTGCAAGGATAGGGGAGGTCGGGAACATCAGGATAAGGGTTAACAAATGATGTAATGTTAGAAGATTATCGGTCACATTTAATATGTATGGATGGATGGATGCATGCATGTATCTATTTAATGTAATGTAATGTAATGTAATGTAATATGTATGTATGTATGTTATGTATGTATGTATGTATGTATGTATGTATGTATGTATGTATGTATGTATGTATGTATGTATGTATGTATGTATGTATGTACGTACGTACGTACGTACGTACGTACGTACGTACGTATGTATGTATGTATGTATGTATGTACAAACTATTATGTGTACATTTGTGTACTAAAGTATATATAAAACTGTATAATTATTACTATGTGAACGTATGTGTACTAAAGTATATACAAAAGTGTATAATTGAATGTATAAACAAATGTGTATACATATATGTGTGGCAGCTTATTTAAGAGTAATAAAAACACCACTCCAAGTCAACCTCAATAAATTTAACTGCACAATTTTATGCCTAAAACTCCTATTTTATATCTTTAATATGAGCATCAGTATAGAGTTCCCATTTTATGAGCTGATACATATCAAAATGTAACCAATGCTGCTTATTATAAATGAGTGCTCAAGTACAATATGTAATAACCCATCAAATGCCAATCACAACATGGTTTTGGTTTTACCGCCCTTTCAAGATTTCACACATATCCAGCTGATCGTTAATCAGAGGTGGGCAAAAACCAGAGTACCCAGAGTAAAGCCACCTGACCGTCCGTTGCAGAACTTGGCGTCTTACATGTGACCCGAGCGAAGCACGAACCCTCAGCGGTGAGAGACCTAATGAGTCAGTGCTCTTTTCCGCTAGGCCAGGCGGAGGCCTGTTTAATTGTCCTCTGTTAATTACTGTAAAAGTCATTGATGTAAACAGTGTGGACCCAGATCAGGAGCAGTCTGACCAGGGTCCACACAATTTGGACCCAGGTCAGACTGCTCCTCTAGGGACAGTCTGATTATGGTCCACAATTTGTCTGTTTGAAAAGTTTTCAATTTTATGTAGCAGACATTCGGCCCCCGCCTATTGGGGCTTGAAGAAATATATGGGCTGCATGATGCTTCCATGCAGAGCTGAATCTGACCCACACACGAGTACTGGTAAACCGCTTAGAGGATCTAAGCCTGCCCAGGCAAAGTGGTGTGTACGAGTCAGACCGCCCATGCTTATAAACCTTATTGGTTTCATTGGGCGACAGGGCTTGAGATGTCATTTCATCTCAATGTTGGGTTAAAGTCCCACAAAGTTGGAAGCAATGTCTCCAAAATGATCTTTGCAGTGTTTTAGTTTAGCCCTTAAAGGGTTAAAATACACTAACTTGATGGTGATTAAGTTCTCAGTAGACATATCCTTTTAGTTTAGCTCTTAAAGGATTTAAATAGATGTCTGATCAGGACCTACACTGATGTGAAAAGTTAAGCAATTTTCCAAATAAAATTTGAAGAAAACACAACCGGACACCCCTTAATTTTAATGGACGCCTGCTACCGGTATATATAAGGAGGAAGATTCCATTTTGTACAAAAAGGGTTAACAAACAAAAACATAGAAACTAAATGTAACCAATACTTTTTTACCTAAAAGTGTCTATCCGTCAATGTTGGGTAACATCCCATAACACACCCGTGCATCATGGTGCATTTTTTTTACATCCCAAAAACAGTCAATTTTCTGAAGAAAATTTATGATATTTTTCTTATTTATACTCAAAATATAGGTTGTCGGTGCTCGTTAGAACGCGTTTCTAATGAGTATCCACAACCTATGTCTAAGAGAAGAAATAAGGAAACTAATGTATGTTCCCGTAAACCCCAATTTTCTCTATATAAAGTGGGGTGTAAGGGGGTGTTTATTTCATGGACTAATGTTAGCGTGATGATAAGGCCAATTTTGGTTAGTGCTCTAGCTACTTTTTATCTATTTTGAAGAAACGTCCAGTTGTCGGTCAATTATATATTCTTGGGAAAAAATCTTGTTTTTTAATTGGTTGTGCGCAATTTAAGCATATTCATTATTATAAACGGCTCCCTCGCACATTCTGGACCTTATGCCAGGTCTGTAACATAATGCATGTAACAACTTCAGCTTCCGATCATGCCACACAACTACTAAACAAGCTATTGCATTATTTTTCTTTGTTATATGCAAAGCCAATATTTTTTTTTTTTTGGTTTTGGTTTTACGGCCCTTTCAAGATTATTTCACTCATATCGAGCCGATCGTTAATCAGAGGTGGGCGAAAACTGGAGTACCCGGAGAAAAACCACCTGACCTTCCGTTGCAGAACTTGGCGTCTCACATGTGATCGAGCCAGGCTCAAACCACAGCGGTGAGAGACCTAATGATCAAGAGTCAGCGCTCTTAACCACTAGGCCACGGAGGCCCGTTGCAAAGCCAATATAGATATCCTTTAATTTTTATTCATATAACAAGCATTTGCATTTGCCAAAAAGACAAAATAGGCTATAACTCATCCCATTGTAAGACAGTCAACTGTAATGCAGAGATAAAGATCACTTGAATATTAATGAATCTTAACCAAACCTTTTTAACATTTTAACTCAAATGAAACATGCATCATATTAAACTACCACATCTACATACAAAATACATTGTGTATAAGATTGTAAGATTTCAAAATTCACTGTTTAGAATTTACATTAAAAATATTCAGTAGTGTATGTAACGTTCAAAACAGTGTATCTGAGATTAGACCCATATATCAGAAATTCTCCAAACATTTTTCATAGAAAAAAGTTTTTAAACTTGTGCTGAACATTATCTCTTAAACTGCCAATCACAACATTTGCAGATACATGTTCAAATATTTTTTTTTATTTTTCAGGGAAAATAAGTGAAAACTTCATTATTTTTTTCCATATTTTTCAGAGAAAATATGGCTAGTTAACAGTTCAAGCTAATTTTTCTGCTTGACAGACTAGTCACACAAAATGTCAAGCTTTATTTTCCCTGAAAAATCATTTAAACAATAAAATTGCTTTTTGCTAAAAAATTTCCTTGGTATTTCACAATGGGTTAAAACAGCTGCAAAATGCTATGGAAATGATGCTGGTACTAACAAGACAGCATAACACACATCACTGAAGAATCCACTGCTCAATAATCTGTGAAAGAGATGGTGCAAATCTCATTATAGACTGTGCAGTTTACTGTCAAAATAAATAGGGACTAACAAGCTCTCCACTGCCTATGCCAAAACTGACACAAAGCTTAACAAGATACATATAACAGATTAAACAAACATGGACTAAGAAATTCACCCTGACAAACACCCAGATTTCTTTGATATTTCTCAAACAGGTGCTGCAAGTATACATATTTAACCAGAAGGGAAATCAATTAATGAGAGCAGAATTTTTTCATTTCAACTTGTTAAACACTGATGAAAGGCAGCAGATCCATGCTATGTACACTGGAATGTGCTTGCATATAATTAAGTTCAGATATGCAATTTTTTGTAGCATTTTTATGAGTATTTTATTAAGGAAGAAATACCATGTAATATAATGTAGAGCTTTGCAGTCATTCAAAAACCATCAGACTGTCTATAACTGTAATGGGATTGAATGCCTAATCTCAAATAAATTAACCCTTCTCTTGCTGAATACTCAGTTTAGCCACACCCATTTCTGTCTATCAACCAATGAAATTACTTGATGTAATTTATTGCTACAAATTCATAAACTGAATGCCAAACAGTGTAGATCCTGATCAGATTCAGAAGCCATCTGATCTGGATCTACACTGTTTGCAAAGATAGGGATTGTCTTGAACAGCAAGATAAGGGTTAATAACCCAAAGTAATCAAATACCAAAAAGCACAGAAAAACCAAAACTGTCAGTGCAAAGACGAGGTAAAACGCTAAGATAGCAATGACTGACAGTCTGGACAGCTGACAAAATTAAATTGACATATTAATTAATAAGCTGATGGCCAGAGATATTGATACCACAACATGCAAGCAAAAAAAAAAAAAACCTGATGACATACACCAGTTCTTCACAATACAGCAGCCAGTCATCAAACCAGCTAGGCTTTTAAGCTTGAAATTCGTTTTATGCATTCAAATTTGTATAAGTCAACATATGCATGGGGTTACAATGCTTTCACGGCATGGGAATGTGTATGAATGTTTATACTTGAAGAATCTTGTTTTCAGGTCCGTCTTCGATTTCAAAAATAAATTTGAAAAGTGACAGAAGTGATACATATATATGAAACTAAAACAACTACAATCACAAACTACCGTATTCCTCCCATTTAGCGCCCCTGCTCCTATAAGTGCCCCCTCACTGTTTTTCCAAGAACAAAATAATAAGCGCCCCTTCTGCAGTCAGAGGAAATAGTATTTTGGCTTACCTAAAGTAAAGATTTCAGCCTTTCAATCATCACCCTACGTATCATTTAAGGTATTTCTAAACCCCCTGCTATCACAATGTCTGTGTTGACCACTTGGTACTTTACATGTCATGATTCCATCATATTCTAATGGAAATCTACCCCATGTACTGGGTTTGAACTCTCCCTTCTGGTAAGATTTTTTTCTCTAATAAACGCCCCCACTTTTTCCAATTTTTTTTAAGCGCCCGGGGCGCTAAATGGGAGGAATACGGTACTTGTAGTGTATTGAACATGTCTTAGACCAGGGGACACATCAAAAGGGGACACTGGCGAACAGTGCAGACCTAGATCAGATGACACAGAATGCAGCTTCACTGTTTGAATATTGTTTGTTTGTTTGTATTTGTGTTTTATGTGCATTTTATGGCCCAGTCAACACTATTTAGGTCATTTTTGTGCTGGTCAGTTTACTTATCCACACTTTGTGCCTTGGCAGGCTTATACGTAAGCGGTTATAACCAGTACGGTGCACATTCTTTGCCAGAAACTGACAACTGCCCTTCTTAAATCAGCGGAAGGGAGAGACTATTATGACCGTAGAAAAGATTTCATGATCAATCTCCATGAAAGACTGTTGCCGACTCCAGCAGGTATCGAACCCGCGTCCTTCTGATCACCAGTCAGATGCGCATCCGTATGAGCTACCGAGACCTGGGCTCACTGCTTGAAAAAATGTTCAGCCACTTTCTAAATAACTCAATCAAATGCCCATAAAATTGAAAATTGAATTTATATAAAGTGGCAGAGATCATTCAGGATAGAACTGGGCTGCTAGATACATAGCTTCAGATAATTTCATCCGAAAAGTACTGATATTTCTGGACGAAAACGTATGTTGTGGGTATTCATTTGAAGCGCCTCTGCTAGGTGCTTCTAATCAGTACCCACAACTCATGTTTTTGTGCAGAAATCTTTGGCTATGGGCCGCCCTGTAGTTGTCATGTGATAGCCACAGAAACATTTCCTGTAGACCAAAACAACACCAGAAAAGCATTCTCTACATTCATAAAACCTTTTAAGGAACAGCCTAGATCAACTGAAAGCTGGACATACAGACCACATCAAAGTGTGTAGAGAGTTGGGAACCCACTCAGATGACTGTAGCTGGTCATAAACAGGTTGTTAACATCATGATAAATGACATGTGACTGACCTGCTCTCACTTTGATGACAAGGAGCCAGCTTGTTAACAAGACTGTCATATAAAGTTATAAAACAATAGTAACCCATTTAGTACCAGAACCCCCAAAACGGGTACCCTGGCAAACAGTGCAGGCCCAGCTCAGACGTCGCAGAATGCAGCGTCTAATCAGGGCCTCCACTGTTTGCTAAAAGTTCAGCCATTTTCCAGATAAATTTTGATGAAAACACAACACCCGGCACCTCTAAATTTTGAAATGAACTGCTATATATGGAATATTCCATTTGGTACAAAAAGGGTTAAGGATATTGTCTGTATTGATTTTGAAAATAAGAAAGAATGCAGATAGCGCATCCAAATCTGCGAGACCTACATGAAAAATATGAGTAGATTTTGCAAAGCTATTTATATCTTTTTTTTCAGCAAAAATACCTTTATAATTCAGATATTGCCTGCTAGACCATTTAACACACCTAAAATGATTAGTCTTCAGATGGCAATTTTTGATATTTTTCTTATTTCTAGTCAAAATATAGATTGTGTGTGGTCGTTAGAACAACCCAAGCAAACATTATGGAAAACAATGAATAACCCCCAAAAACCACACTTCTCTATACTAAGTGGGGTTTTGAGGGGTGTCCATTACACAGACTTGTTAACCTGATGACAAGTTTGTTAACGCTTTGCATGCTGGGTATTTTTTGCAGCTGACGACATTTTGAAATATTTTTCTAAATTTTCTCAGAAAAAAGGACTTGACATCTCATGCAAATTGTCTACATAGGAGACAATTAGCATGAGCTGTCAAATCCTGTGTTCTGGGAAAAATACCAACAATGTATCATCTGCTGAATTCGCCTAGAGAGTGGTATTTGAAGGTTAAATTAACCCTTATCTTGCTGAATATTCATATAAGCCACACCCATTTCTGTCTATCAACCAATCAAATTACTTGATGTAATTTATTGCTACAAATTCATAAACTTAATGTCAAACAGTGTAGATCCTGATCAGATGGCTTCTTCAGAAGTCATCTGATCTGGATCTACACTGTTTGCAAAGATAGGGGTTGTAGTGAACAGCAAGATAAGGGTTAACGGTGCTTTGAAAAATTGGGCCCTGAACATTAGTGACAAGAAATCTGTCTAGCCTTTAAATTGAACTAAATGTTCAAATGGTAAAATCTAGATCTTGCAGCAAAACATCAAAGAAGAAATGACAGTTTTTCATTGCAATGCAACTGAAATTTTCATGTTAAAACGCGAAAACAACACAATCTTCCCAGAGTAGAACAAAGCTTTTCTGTTTGTTAGCGAATTACAAGACTTGTGAATCGTGACAATAAACATTACATTTCCGACAGCAACAATCTACTGACATCCCGCAAAAATGTATCTTGACAAAATATAAATTGTAAACCTTTAAATGACCTCCCCTTACCGAAACAGGAAAAAGACATCCAAATGGGCCACAATGGGAAAAAATTCATAAATCTGTATCATCTGAAGAGCTTAGCAATATACAATAACCATCATGTACCCGTACTAATCAAAATTCTCATTCGACTACATATAGAAACAAATCTGGATTACAAACAAGTAAACTGTACATAGAGACTGTTGTTTTAAAATCCCATTACTATGCACTGGATGTTTACAATTATTCCGCCCTCATTTCTGTTTACTGCTACTTACCATTTCAAAACAAGAAAAAAGCCTAAACCAGACATGAGGCTGGATACTAATACAAACAATATATTCAAGGTACAAAACTAAACCTTTTGATGTTTAAGAGATCTTCAATAAACTGACAAGTAGTTGAAAATGTTAAATACATTCTCCTGATCATTGTTTAACCCTTATCTTGCTGTTCACGACATCCCCTATCTTTGCAAACAGTGTAGATCCAGATCAGATGGCTTCTGAAGAAGCCATCTGATCAGGATCTACACTGTTTGGCATTCAGTTAATGAATTTGTAGCAATAAATTATATCAAGTAATTTGATTGGGTGATAGACAGAAATGGGTGTGGCTTAAATGAATATTCAGCAAGATAAGGGTTAAAAGCACTTTGTATTGTTTATCATTTCAAGACCTGCAGCTGAAACCTCTTTATAATGCTATACATTATAACAGTTTCTTTAAAGATGGACCCTAAAATATATAGACTGTATGGAAAAATGGCCATAAATGGCCAATTTTCAATATAGTCTGTACATTTCTGTTTGCATATACATGTAACAGTTATGTTAATAAACTAACATGATTTGGACAACAGTGTAACAAAGAGGTCACGCCCCTGCGAAATGGAGTTCTTAACCCAAGAACTGTTCTTGAACTGCTCTTAAGAGTTCTTAATCTGTTCATGAAGGTTTTCAAGAACACTTGTACTTAAACTATTCAAAAACACATTCTAGGAACAGTCCAAGAACTTTTTAAGAATTTGTGATATTCTTGAACCATTCTTAAACTTTTCTCGAACACTTTAAGGACTTTTCTTGAACAACATGATGACTCTGAAGTTCTTGAACTGTTCTTAAATTTGTTCTTGTTTACTTCAAAGACTTTTCCTGACCCATGTATCTTGAAAAGCATTCTTAAATTGTTCTTAAATTTGTTCTTGTTTATTTCAAAGACATTTCTTGAACAAATTGTAATGACAGGTGTTCTGAAACTGTTGTTAATTTTGTTCTTGACTATTTCAAAGACTTTTCTTGAACTTGTGTTCTTAAAATGTTCTGAAACTTTTCTTGAGTTTTTTTTCAAGAACACTTTATGAACAGTTTCAGAACTTTGTCACATGATTTAAGTCACATGATTAATGATGTCATTCAGATCTCAGGTTTCATTGGACAGTTTTCCAGATGGCTTCTATTTAGATTTATTGTTAGGGTTACGCATAATGATTTTGTTTTTCAAATATTGTTTTTATTTCTGATTATTGATCAGCCTCTTTTTGCCAAAGAGACTTCTTTCTGACAGTTTCCAAGATTTGTAGGTGTTTTTGTTAAATATGGTTGAGCAAATTCTTAAATCTACTGCTGTCCACATGGCAGCACCATTTATCCGATGTGTGGGTGGGGTATAATTTCTTCCTACAGCACAAGATGAGTCCATCAAAGACACAGAGTCTGATCAGAGCCTTTGTTGTGTCCTCAATGTGTAAAAAAGGGTCTAATTTTCTTCATGTAGACAGGTAAAGGGGCTCTTACACTGTCACGATTTTGGCCACGACTCACCACGATTTTTTAAATCGTGGTAAATCGTGAACAACGTCGTAGAGAAGTCGGCAATGATCTTGAGGAATCGTGGTTGATCGTGATAGTTCGGGAATGACCACGACTGTTTTGGACATGTTCAAAACATTCGTGACGAGTCGGCATCATTTTTCAAATCGTAGAGCGGTCGTAGAGAAATCGTACGTCAGTCGTGAGCCGTCGTCGTGGTAATCGTGGCCAATCGTGAATAATCGTGACTGAATTCTACCACGATTGTGCTACGACGAGACAAGATCATCTACGATGCCTCTACGATTCCGTTGCGACTGCCGTACGATCTACTACGATATCATGACGACTGCTCACGACAATGCAAGATTCACCAGGAATGCACTACGATTGATGACGACGCTAGCACGATTTATCCCGACGCTACGTCGAACGCACTACTTTCTCCACGTAACTTTGTACATATAATTACCCAAGCAACTATGGTCAACTGTCACCTGTCCCTCCTGTTCCTCTGCACCTCCAGTTGTTCAGCCATTGCAATGTCATTTTCGATCATGTCTTGTTCGAGCTGAACTAAATTTTGAAGATACAGAAGCCTTTGACCTGGCTGCAAAAACATTTTCGTCAGATGCTCTCTACAGAAATGGTTGAAACTGAATGACACTGTGCATTTGATGAACACTTTTATATACCCAGATCGTTATAAATCCTGACGAATCGGGAGAAGTCTTGGTTAATCGTGAGTAAATCGTATCGAATCCTCCATGATCGTACTGAGTCTTTGATCATCGTGCCTTGGTCGTAGAACAGTCTTGCAGGGATCGTGAGAAATCGTGTATGATCGTCTGATATCTTGAAGCAATCGTGGTGCAGTCGTAGAAGAATCCTAGAGGATCGTAAGACATCGTAGTCGATCGTAGAGGATCGTTGTAGATCGGCTCCATTATCGTACAGCAATCGTGATTGTTCGTAGAAGTGTCGTAGCAATGTCGTGAGTATTCGTAGGATAGTGAAATCGGAACCGTGTATGCCCCGATTTGCCACGATTTTCATGGTCCCAATTGGTCGTGGACAATCGTGGTCAAAGTCGTGACAGTGTAAGAGCCCCTTAACTGAGCAAAGACTCTGATCAGCATGGGCAGTGCCAAGGCTTATCTGAGTCTGGGCTGGACACACAAGCCATTTTTTTCAGTTTTGTCACATTTGTTAGCCCATAAAATATAATGTCTGGTATTAAAGTGAAATCAGTCCAACTCCACAGATGGTTTCAACATGATTGGACAATGTCTCATGCGAAAGAATGACAACTCTACCTTGCTCCATTTATCAGTTACCTGCCCTTGCCAAAATTCTGTGTCCAGGCTGAAACTCTCTGACCATTTGACTGATTTTGAGTTATGATCTTGAAATTCACAGGTGGATTCAACACCATGGGACAATATGGCTTACACAGGATGGCAACTCTACCTTGCTTAATTGATGAGTTATCTGACCTTGCCAAACTTTGGTGTCCACTTAAAAAGCATCCAATGACATATATAGATTATGAGCAGTTCGCAGTTCTTGAGCAGTTCAAAATGTGAAGAACAGTTCAAGAACACCTGTTCTCAATTGGTTGAAACATGACTGTTCTTGAAGTATGCAAGAACTATAATGTTCTGGAACAGTCCTTGATCAGTTGAAGAATTAATGTTTCTCTGGAACTGTTCAAGAAATGTACATGAGCTGCTCTTGAAATGTTCAAGAACAGTCCAAGAACACTTTAAGTAATGTTTGTTAGTTTGTATTGGTGTTTAACGGCCCAGTCAACACTATATATTTTAGGTCATTTTATCTATCCACACTTTTCCTGGGCAGGCTTGTACATAAGTGGTTAACCAGTACAGTGCACATTCTTTCGCCAGAAACTGACAACTGCTTTCTTAAATCAGCGGGAGAGAATGACCATAGAAAAGATTTCATGATCAATCTCCACGAAAGAGTGTTGCCGACCCCAGCAGGTCTCTAACCCGTGTCCTCCTGATCACCAGTCAGACGTGCATCCCACTGAGCTACCGAGGCCGGCTTAGTTAAGAAATGTTAAATGGACAATTTTTAAGGACATGTGTTCTTGAATTTTTCAGAACACTGTATTCTTGAAAAGTTCTTAAAGGCTGTTCTTTAATAGTTCAAGAACAAAAGTTCTTCAAAAGAGTTCAAGAACTGTTCTTGAACTGTATGAGAACTTCATTCTTGAACTGTTCAAGAACATTTTTCATTACTTGTTTTTAAAAATTGCTCAATCTAATATTTCTTAAAATGTTCTTGAACTGTTCCTGAACACTTTAAAAGCAATTCATGTCCAGTTCTTGAACTCTGTTCTTGAACTGTGAAAGAGCTCTTAAAATTTTGAAGGTGTGGTGCACTTGATGTACAATTGTATCACAGTAAAGTATTTATATTGTAGACATATTGTATTTACTTCTAACAGACATAAATCCTTTCTAATAGGGGTCAAATATCTTTGAAAGGTTAAATATATTAGGGGAGCTAAAGCAGCCCCATTAAGCATATATTGTTATCAGTTTTTAGTTGTTGGTTTTTCTCAAAGGATGTTTTAAAGATATCCACACATCAATACTACTTTACTACTTTAGGAGATACTTTAAAATAACTGAGGATTCATTGAGTGAATGAGGGATACATTCACAATTAGGGACCAGACTCCAATCATTGTTGAATGAAAGGGCACAATCTGGCACAGCTTGACAATTATCTTTCACAAATGCATAAACTGTAACCTCAAAATATATCATTAAATATGAGCAAGAAGTCAAAGGAATTGGAAAAGTAAAACATGTGAGCATGGGCCAAACAAAATGCCTAAACTACAATGTAAGAAAAGCAAACATCCATAATCACAACTTCAGCCTTTTTATGTCTCCATTCTTGGTTGGTGAAGAGCAGTGATCCATTCTTGGCTGCTGCAAACAAGCACAACCTGCTGGTTGTGCTTGTTTGCAGCAGTCAAGAATGGTTCCGCTCTTCACACATAACATTCTGAGGTTTTGCTGTGTCCAGAATTATGTCAGAAACCTACAGGTGTAACATATTGAAATCATCAACAAAAACTGTTTCACTTTTCTATCAAAATATAAGGTACTAATTGATGAAAATACTAAACATATGCCAGCTGCAGCAGGAGATATATTATTAGAATCTTTTATGGGTTTCTCAGAAGATTGGCAGACCATTGTATGTGCCAGAAATCTTTTCAAATCAAAATGTAAGGTCTTGCTGCTGCTGGGGCCACCATCTCCTTGGTCATTTTTATACAACCTCTACCTTTTCAATCCAACATGTTTGTTGGGTTCAGTTTTTCCTAAAACAATGCACTAATTTTCATAACTTGCTAATTTTGGGATTGCCAGTCACAAAATAATTACCACAAAGCTTATAATGTGTGTGTGTGAATTCGAGTTTAACGTCGCTTTCAACAATTTTTCAGTCATATCACGACGGTGTCTGGTTGCGACAGGGAGCTCAATGCTCACTTTTATAGTGCTGCCTCACTGAAGTATCATGTGTACAAACCTGTGTTTTATGTCTTGACCTTGTGACATTTTCAGAAGCAGTTTTTCCAGGCATCTTAAACCCATGGGACAACTGCAATTGGGAAATGATTTAGAGATAAATTCCTTTAGGCAATGATCTTATTTGATGAAAATTTGTTTTGGTCATATGAAATTTTAGGTTATCTCAATATTTAATGATTCATCAAAATTGATGGTACACTTGAAAGTTTAAAATTTACATTTCAAACAATTGCTCCCATAAAACTCGATTCAAGAACATAATTTTATTGCTTATTCAATAAAATTTATTCCCTTTCAATCTATATTTACAATATTTCCAACTCCTACAGCGCACTTAAATTTTATGGGAGAGTCCCTTGGTGCAAAAGCTCTTGTTAAATCCCAAAAGGCTTACATTGTCTTAAAAGGTAATAAATATATGTAACTTCATAAACAGGCAAGAATAAGTCTATATTAAGACAAGGAAGAATTGCTAAATAATGTCCATAAAATATAAAATATCTAAGTAAATTGGCAGCTATATTATGAAGTGCACAAGATTGCAGTTTTCAGAATAGATCAGAGAAGCTATCTGATCTGGATCTTTTTTTTTTTTTTTTTTTTTGGTTTGGGTTTTACGGCCCTTTCAAGATTATTTCACTCACATCGAGCCGGTCGTTAATCAGAGGTGGGTGAAAACCGGAGTACCCGGAGAAAAACCACCTGACCTTCCGTTGCAGAACTTGGCGTCTCACACGTGGCCCGAGCGAGGTTCGAACCTACGGCGGTGAGAGACCTAATGACTAAGAGTCAGCGCTCTTATCCACTAGGCCACGGAGGCCCGTCTGATCTGGATCTACACTGTTTGTAAAAAGGTATGGGTTTGTTGTATTCATCCTGTAAGTGATTCTAACTAAACCCAAACTGCTGAAGACGGGCCTCCGTGGCCTAGTGGATAAGAGCGCTGACTCTTAATCATTAGGTCTCTCACCGCTGTGGGTTCGAGCCTCACTTGGATCACATGTGAGACGCCAAGTTCTGCAATGGAAGGTCAGGTAGTTTTTCTCCGGCTACTCCGGTTTTGCCCACCTCTGATTAACGATCAGCTCAATATGAGTGAAACAATCTTGAAAGGGACGTAAAACCAAAGCCAAAAAAAAAAAAAAAAACTGCTGTAAGAACTCATGTCAAAAACTGAGGAGTGAAAGGAATAAACAATAAAATATCCACTTTGTAAATTTAGGGATGAAAGGGCCAGAGTAATTACATGTCTTTGTGTTTCCAGTAGCAGCTGGTCAGTTTAGCTGTCTCATAAAATATAAAACATTTTCATATTGGTAATAAATCATGGCATTATTGCCAGCAGGAAAAAGCTGAACATAAACATAAATGACCAACCCGTGTATACCACCATAATTAAATAATAAAATTCCAGAAATTAGTCTGGACAATGATCCTGTAACATCCAATTCTATTATTTTATGTCTGAGTGTTTTCTATTAGCCCTTATCTTGCTGTTCACGACAACCCCTATCTTTGCAAACAGTGTAGTTCCAGATCAGATGGCTTCTGAAGAAGCCATCTGATCAGGATCTACACTGTTTCACATTCAATTTATGAATTTCCAGGAATAAATTACATCACGTAATTTGATTGGTTGATAGACAGAAATGGGTGTGGCTTAAATGAATATTCAGCACGAGAAGGGTTAGGCCGTGTCCACACAATCAATTTTTTTCTATATAATTCCACAGTTTAACAAGTCCTACTGATAAATCCTGACAGCACTGGTGGGTTGATGGTCTCTGAGAGTTGGTGGGAAAAATAGTCCTAAAATTGCGTTTTTTAAGGTAGCCCCAGCACCAACAACAAGGTGAGTGTGGTCCAACTTCCGCACAGGGGTTCTGAACCTATATTTAACCCTTAAGATGCACAAAAATGTTGTCTGTCTATGTCCTCTGCTGCATCTTCTTGCAAACTTTAAAAACATAATTTTTGCATACAGACAAAACAGTCTGGACCCTGATCAGGGAAGCAGTCTGATCTGGGTCCAAACTGTTTGTAAAATGAATTTTAACCCATTGCATGCGGGAAACCCTTAAAAGGGTACCTTGGCAAACAGCGCAGGCCCAGATCAGATGCCGCGTTTGATCAGAGCCTGCATTATATGCTCACAGAATTTTCCGTCAAAAATAGAATAAAAACAAAAAAGATAAGCCTGATACCCCTTATTTGACAAATGGACTTGTCCAACATATAGCAATGGAAGAGTCCACCAGCATACAATGGGTTAAAGTAACCAGCAGATGACAAAGCAGATGAATGCCATCTTATGGATTAGAATGTTTCATTTACTGGATAATGTTTTCCTGTACTTTTGATCCTATATTGTTAATGATTGGGGTTAAAATTGTTCTTTAGTTTTAACCCATATATGCCTAGGGTCCCATTGGTGACAGTGTAGCACAATATCAGACACGGCTAAACATGTTGTCTGATTACATTCTACACTGTTTCATTTTAACCCGGCTACTAGACTGGACTCTTCCATCCCAGGCCAAAATGATGGTCAGGTGACCATCAACTATCATAGATTACTATAGACTACCATGGTAGTTCATGGTCATACAACCATGGAAAACCATGGCTGACCCTGTTTTGTAAAATGGCCACCCATGGTCATAGGCTATTGTGACCATGAACACCATGGTAGACCATGGTCTGTGCCCATGGTGAACCCATGGTCATAGGCTATGGTGACCATGAACACCATGGTAGACCATGGTCTGTGCCCATGGTGAACCGTGTTTGACCATGATGTTATTTGACCATAAAAAGCCATTGGCAGCCATTTTTCCTTCACTAAATATATAGCATTTTTCCAAACCAGATTGATTGTATTATTCCAGTTCAGGATGCAATGTCATTTATATTTGATGATACAATGCTCTTTAAACCCTCTGCCTATAAGGCAGACAGTATAAGAACAAATACTTGACATTTTCCATACATTCTTGTAATAACATTCTTGAAAATCATCTCTTAATGGTAATCATAGTGTTGGTACAAAAGTTCTGTAAAGGTGGCAAGCTAGATGGCATTTATTGCAAGCATTCTTGTCTACATAAATATGAGTATGTAATTAATTCAAATAATTATAATTTCTACATAATAGAGGTAAATAAATGTAAATTTCAAAAGAATAACAAATATAATTTACAAATTACAAGGGAAACTACTGAAACTTGAAACAATGTTGAGCCTGGTAGAGACCATAATAAACCATGGTCAATCATAGTAGTAATTTTTACCCTCTTTCAAACCACCAACAACCATGGGTGACCATGGTTGACCAAGAAAAAATGTGATACAGATATTCTTTTTTCACAACATTTGATGACTGCCCATGAAAAAACATGGTAGGCCATCAAAAACACTGGTGACCATGGTGTTAACCATGGTGACCATGGTTGACCAAGAAAAAATGTGCTACAGATATGATATTTTTATAGTATTTGACGGCTGAGCATGAAAAAACATGGTAGACCATGAAAAACCATGATGACCATGGTAAACCATGGTTGCTATTTCGCCTGGGTTTGCTATATGTTGAACAAGCCCATTAGTGGTAGGCCTATATTTTCGTTTTTATTCTATTTTTGACGGAAAATTCTGTCAGCAAATTGTGCAGGCCCAGATCAGACAAACAGAACAATTTAATCCGACACCACCAAATAGGAAATGCATGGAATTGTCCAAAGATAAATATTTAATTTCTTAGGAAGAGCCCATGTGTTGTGCATGGATAAACTTTACTGCATCTGTGACAGTCACAGTGACAGTATTATTAAGTAATGGTTGATTGACAAGCAACTGACCCCAAAAGTTTTTTTTTGTTGTATAATGTAAACCAAGCTGCTGTGCTTAAGAATTTTGTTTGTTTGATATGAGGTTTAACGTCTCTGTCAATACTGTAAAGGTCATTTTGGAGAGGTTGGTTCCATTTTTGTGGGACTTTTGCCCGACATTGAGATGAAATGACATCTCAAGCCCTGTCGCCCAATGAAACCAATAGGGTTTATAAGCATGGACGGTCCAACTTGCACCCCTTTGTCTGGGCAGGCTTAGATCCTCTAAGCGGCCTACCAGAACTTGTGTGCCGGTCAGTTTCAGCTCTGCGTGGAAGCATCATGCAGCCCATCTATTGAGACTTCAAGTCCCGATGGGCGAGGGATGTGTGTTTAAGAATTACCAGATCAAACAAGTTCTAACCATGTTTTTGGATTAAATAATAAATCAGTTCTGGAAGTAGGGCCAACATGATTAGGAAATGCCAACTTTCTGTTGACTTTTGGTTCTTGTTGGAAAACCTGATCATTATTATTTTGTTTGTTTTATGGCATTAATCTCTTATTGCAGTGGTTCCAGGAACATCATTAAAAGTGATCTGGTTCCCCATTGTTGGTACCAAAAGATGGCCCACAAATCAGGGAAGCAGGAAATCATTCTACTGATTGTATTTTTATGAGCGCTGATAACCGGATTGGCTGTTTAATTTAGATAACCAATCAGATAATAAGTGTTTCCCAAAATAAATAGAACTTAAGTTTCAAGCTTACAGCCTCTGTGATAATCTATGTATTTGTAAAACATTATTATTTTAAAATAAATACGTTTAAACTAAGCCTAATTTCTTTTTCCCCAGGTTTTATCTATTTTGGGTATACACTGGGCTGATAATGCCCATCGGGGCTTGGAGAAATTAGATTGGGCAGCAATATGGTGCTTCTATGTATAGCTGAAACCAAACGCACATGAGTACTGGTAAACCGCTTAGAAGGTCTAAGCCTGCCCAGGCAAAGTGGTGCGAGTCAGACCGTCCCTACACAAAAAAATTTGCACTGATGAGTAAACAAACCTTTATTTAACCCTTTTTGTACCTCATATATAACACAAGTCCATTTCAAAAATTAGGGGTGTCAGGTTGTCTTTTCTTCAAAATTTGGTAGGAAAATGGCTGAACTTTTTGCAAACAGTGTATGCCTTGATCAGATGTCCTGTTCTGCGGCGTCTGATCTGGGCCTGCACTGTTTGCCAAGATACCCCTTTAGGGGTTTCCCACATACAATGGGTTAAGATGCCAAGAAAATCTACATCAGAAAATGTTCCCTTTTTCGCATCTGCTGATCTTTTTTTTTTTGCAAACTTTTTAAAGAATTGTTTTGCACACAGGCAAACCGTGTTAGCCATGTTTAGACTGGAGCAGTCTCACTGATCTGGGTCCATGCTGTTTGTAACAATGACCTTCAAAGTAACCAGCAGACGACAAAGCAGTCAACAATTCTTGTGATTGGCATCTTGACCCCTTGTAGAAGCCTCCGTGGTGCAGTGGTTACGCTACTCGCCTTGTAAACCAGGGATCGCAGGATCGATCCCGGGCTTCTCCAGACTTTCGGATGAGTCTTTAAACCGAGGTCCCGTCTCCATATGACCTTAGCTGTTGGTGGGACGTAAAACTAAAACTCACTCACTCACTTGACCCCTTGTGCTGCTGAGTCTTTTAATCTGCCACACCCACTTGTGATTCTCATCCAATCAGATTACTTGATGCAAATTATTGCAACAAATTCACAATCTGAATGGCAAACAATGTAGATCCTGATCAGATGGCTTCTCTGATCTGGATCTACATTGTTTCAAAGATAAGGCATATCCGGGATTAGCAGGACAAGGGTAAACCCTCTAAATCAAGTTTCACAGGCTGTTAAATCTTATGGAATGCTGCATCCTGTATTTGGTGTTAAGCCCCGGTCCCACAGACCTTGCAACTGCGATGCGACCTCTCTGCAACTGATTTCGTTGCAACTGGCCCGCGAGCTTTGTAACTGTTGCAACTAAATTTGCTCCGTTTAATGTGATCGCCGACCCGTCGCCGACTAGTCGGCGACCGGTCGCCGAACAATCGGCGATTAATGTTGCCCAAAGTCGGCGACTGATCAGCGACTTGTTGCCGAAGAATCGCCTATGATCGGCGACTGACTTGCAACAAGTAAAACATGATCGGGGACTAGTCGGCCATCAATCGGCGACTCTTCAGAGACTGGATAAAACCGATCGGCGACTTGTCGGAGACTGTTTTGCGTTTTTGTTTGACACAGACAAAAATAAACTAAATTTTCGACTGCTGAGAGTCTTCTCTGGGCTGCTGCAAGTCCTCGTCATCCGAAATTGGTGTCCGAGCCTTGCTTCCCGTTTTTTTCGGCTGCCCCGCCGTTTTCTTTTGCCCGCCTCTCCGAACCATGTTGCCTCTTTGCAAGCTGTCGTCAAAATGTTGCTAGGATGTTAACAGTTTTTTATTGTAGTTGGCGCTATAATCGTTCGGTGGTTTTAACACCTTTTTACAGCTTGTAGGCGACCAGTTGCAGACCAATCGCAGACCAATCGCCGACTTATCAGTGATCAATCTCCGATCGATCGCCGACCCATCGTTGAACAGTTGCCGACTGATCGCCGATAGGTCGTTGATCGATCGCGGATCAGTCGGCGATCGGTCTGCGACCAGTCTCCAATAAGTTGCAATAAGGTTGCTAGAATTTACAGCCAAATTTGCATAAATTCTGTCGGGGATCGATCGGTGACTGTTCGGCGATCGATTGGAGATTGGTCTGCGACGTCTAGAAAACCATTGCAACTAGTCTGCGATCAAAATCAGTCGCAGCCAGTCTTTTGTGCATGCACAAAAGACGATCGGCGACTAGATTTGATCGGTGACCTACCCGCGACCTTGCTGCAACCTTTATAAAACCTCCGTGTGACTTCTGCAACCGCTACGCGATTGCCATTTTTTTTAGTCGCAGAGAGGTCGCATCCCGGTCGCAAGCTCTGTGGGACCGGGGTTGTATTTACCACTGATTTGTTTTAAATCGAACATAGAAAAGTGAAAACATTGTATTGAAAGATTGAGAAAACATTTTGTGGATTTTGCCATCCAAAATGGTGTTGAGAACTAAAAGAAGTATAAGAGAAGGAATGCTTGTTTTGTGTTAATAACATTGATAATTTGGGCCCCGTCAAGCGATTTTGGTACTTATCGCCTATGCGAGCACCGAAGGTTCAGGCGAGCCAGTGCGCATCCGCGCAGTCTCGCCAGAACCTTCGCTGCTCGCTCATACAAGCAGTGAATCAAGAGGAACCTTCAGACAGATAGCCATATCCCTGGCCCCTCTGACTGGCTGGGCATACGCAGTTAAAATTTGTCATGAGGGATTGCTCGAAGACACAAATTCGCTTGGCAGGGCTCATTTAATGCCTGAGAAAACTCAGATGACTGCAATGACACTGTAGGAAATGATTAAAATGGTCACCAATGATTTTAGAATATTTAGCCCATTATGATCATTCTGATGCAAATGGTCTGTAAAATTTGTTTCTTTGTATAAAATATTTCTTCTGCAAAATTATAACAAGCTACATAAAGAATATGTGAATCTCTTAAAAAAAGAAAAAAAATCACTACCGTATATATTTGGTTGTGAAAGGGTTAAATCTCAGTTGCTGAAACTACCCATATATCAAACAAATTTTTCCTGATCCCAAATGTTTCTTGTGGTACTGAAGCTATGAGCTCCTGTGTTCTCACTCACCTTAGGATAGAACGACATCTGATTTATATTCATACCTTAACAAGGCTTAGACAGTTTGGGTTTGGCTCTGTAGGCATGGACTGCATGATAATGAGCTATGGACTAGTTCAACATAATAATTTTCCTATCATCTGTGATTTTCTAACATCATTAATCAATCTTGGTGAATAAATATATTTTGAAGATTGACAATTGAAACATTAAGGATTATAATACTTTTTCAGCATGTTTGCCAACATGTTCAAATAAAATGTGTAAATACTATTTTCATATAATTCAATATATGTTAATTAGGATCACTTATAGTCACCCAGAAAATCTGCTATGTGTAAAAGTGCTTTTTCCTTGAAGAAAAGATTAACTTTTTAGGATTCAAAGCTTATGCATATCATTTACCAACCTCATTAAATGCTTGCTTGACTTATCTTAATTTATTCAAAAGCTTTAACTTATGTAATAGGAAATAAACTGGTTAAAAATCAAAGCTAAAAAAATGCTGTTCGTTGGAGGCAGCAAAACTGATGTAAAACTACCCATGTGAAATACAGTTCATAACATGAACTTTTCAAACTTTTCATTAACAGTTCATGAACATTTTTTCTTATGTTCTTGATTTCTGTTCATGAACTTTTGGAAATGATTCCAGTTCACTAATTATGTTCATAAAACATTCATGAAGTTCTAAAGCACTGATGAAGTCCTTGAAATCTTCAAGAACAAAAGGACAATTCATAGGTATTTAATGAACTGCAATATATTGAATAGTCCTTGAAATGATGACAGTCACAGAATAGTCCTTAAAATGATGATGATGATGATGATGATGATGATGATGATGTTTTCGAGTTTAACGACGTGCCAACCCTCTTTGTGGGTCATATTATAGCGTCAATCGGTTAATGACCAAAAACTATGTAGAATTATGAGGATATTAAAAGTTAAAAATAAAAAGTCAGAGGTCATCAGAAACACAGACATTTTTTTCTGGCCATACTGAGGCTTGAAGATCCAATGTGTCTTTGACAGAGTTGCCAACCTTGAAACTGTGCAAATTTCCCCTAAGATTTTCTGTGTTTTGCCAAGGGACCATGATTATATCTTACAGGATCAGTGTAATTATTTTAGGGAGCAGCTATCCAGTTATTAGTGTCAACTTGTCATCAATTATTGATGATACCATCTTCTGGTGATTTATGTTTTGGATTCCATCAGCTCAAAATGCCAGTTGTTTTTTACAAAAAAAATAAAGCACCAATAAAGGCATACCAAACTTCACTGTCATCAACCCATTTTGTACCATACACCAGCCACATTTGTTTTACCCACACAATGGACATGATCAGAAAAGAACACAGTGGATACGCGCCAATCCGGGGGGGATCACAAGAGAATCACACTGTTTCAGCAGTGTTACAACAGGTGTAAAACTGATTGCCCCCATGGTCTTACAGGTAAATAATATTATTGCCAAGGCTCCATTGTGTGTACGCCCTGTCATGGCAATGGTTGGCAGCGGGACGTAGCGCAAGCTCTTACGCGGAAACGTGGCGAACCAAAACAATTAGAACGTGGGGTTGCATGGATTAAAAAAAAATTGTGGCAGGTGTCCTGTATATAGCACGAAACCCCATTTAAAAATTTTAGGGATGTCTTCAAAATTTATTTGGAAAATGGTTGAACTTTTTTTTTCAAACCGTGTAGGCCCTGATCAGACACCATAAATAACAGGACGGCTGAAAAGTGTAAACCCAGATTGCAGGGCTGTGTTCTTCAATAAAACTTTTTTGATGATCTGACATATCACACTAGTACAGTACATATTTAGGACTGTGTTATGATGAATTTAATACTTTTCATTACTGTGTTCTTCTATTTGTTTAATAAACTGATCTCCGTCACACACCAGGAACTGCCAAGATAGATGGATGACTCCCAGTACATGTACTTTCTGGTCGATTTCCATGCGATTTGACTTAATGCCTGAGTTAACAAATTTCTACACAAGACTGATTTTGTTGATTTGAAGGCATGCCTGTCACAGTTTTCTATTCTTATTATGACCTTGCTTTGTGAATAATTACCGCCCGGTAACAAGAAAACGTGAAAACATCAATGGCCAGCAAAGGCTCTGATCAGACTGTGCATCCCCACAGTCTGATCAGAGCTTTTGCTGGCCATATTCTCAGACTTATAATCCATGGGGAAAGTATTTATGTCTCTTACCACACTGCAAATTATCTATTACTGTAATGGTCGGAGAACTCGGAAGATGGTTTTCTCGGAACACAGTATTCAATAGTTTTCATCGGCCCCAACATGATGTATCGGCAGGTCTGAATGCATGTTTTTCAAGGGTTACGATGCATTCAAAGTTTACGATGCATTCTGTGGCTTATTACTTTGATAAACCATCCTTCAGCATTGACTTAATCTTGGTCTGCCTGTTTTGTATAACCTTAATGTCCCTTCATGGTGTTCGGAACTGAATAGTCATGCTGTTTGTAATATAAATCTAATTTGAATGCACAAAAAGTTTATGTTCAAATTAAGTTCTTTGTGTGTTGTTATGAATGGCAAAAAAATTTGCAGCTTTTTGTTCCATTTAACTTGGACATATATACAGTAAAATTTCTATATTATGACCCCGTTGGGCATTTGGGCCTCAACATGACATTTTTTTCAGCAAAAATATTAACACTGATCAAAGTTTTAACGCTATCATAGGTAAACTAATGATGTTGAAGGGGCCAGTTGTTCAAAACTAACGACGTCAATAGTAAACATATCTTTAAAACTTATTCATTATCACATTTTTTCAGCAGAAATACCAACATTTTAAATATTAAACTTGATAGAACAGTTAACAATATGACCACAAACAAGCTCGTTATAAGCTAACGATATTTTGAACAACTGGCCCCTGGTCCATAAGATTTGAAAGAATTCAGACAAATAATGAAGTTGTCTCATTAACTTTTTTCCATTATGTCGAAAGTATTGAAACAGGCTGATGAGAATGGATTATGAATTACAAGATAATCACAGCAGCAAAAATCACAGTTTAATTACCAGAAAAATGACTTTGGTAAAAACAGCATAATAGAAAATGATTCTAACAGACCCACTTTATGATTTCCCATCTGGCAATGGGAGGTCTTTCTGGGACAGACTTGCCAGTCCTCCTACCAAAATTACAGTAAAAAGAAAAAACAACGCAAAATTCAGAGCTTCATCTAGGTATTGTGTGTGTGAATTCTGGTTTAATGTCACTCTCAACAACTTTTCAGTCATATCACGATGGTGTCTGGTTGCGACAGGGAGCTCAAAGTCACTTTTATAGTGCTGCCTCACTGAAGTATCATGTCCAAGACACATTACATGATACCACACCCAGTCACATTATCCTGACACTTGGTCGACCAGTCCTAGCTCTACCCCGTAAATCTGAGTGCCAAGCGAGAAGCAGCTAGTACCATTTTTAACGACTTTGGTATGTCCCAGCCCGGGATCGAACCCGTGATCTCCGTTCCCCGTAGTGGCCACTCTAACAACTAAGCTATCGGGGCCGGTTCATCTAGATATTATGTTGAGATATATTTGTGAGTACTATTGTAATGAGTATTCTTGCACACCAGACAAGGAAATCCGTGATTTTACCCTGGGATAGAAATTTATGTTCTGACCCTGGTGTTCCAACCCAAATACGAATATAATAGCGTGTTGATAAATGCACTGGTTGATTACGACCTCGTATGCACCATTGTTAAGGTTGATGTCATAGCACGTTATGTGACATCACTAAACATTCCTGCAGTGTCAACACAATATGGCGGACAAAATCCGTGCAAAGAAATGGAAGGTATGCAAGGAAAAGAATCCAATATGGGTGTGAGGGATGGATAGAAATAGCTCTACCTCGGGATCACTGTCCGGCATCACTCACAAGTGATGCCAGACAGTGTCTCTTGGGACAGATTTTTCCATCCACCCCTCATACCCATATAAGATTCTTATAATCTATCCCTACATTAACCCTTTTTGTATCAAATGGAATCTTCCTCCTTATATAAAGCAGGAGTTCATTTCGAAATTTAGGGGTGTCAGGTTGTGTGTTCTTCAAAATTTATTAAGAAAATGGCTGAACTTTTAGCAAACAGTGTAGGCCCTGATCAGACGCTGCATTCTGCGGTGTCTGATCTGGGCCTGCACTGTTTGCCCCAGTACCCGTTTTCGGGTTTCTGGTACTAAATGGGTTAATAAAATAAAAAAAAACTAATCTCAAATTAATTCCTCATTACTACTTTTCAGAGCTGGCCTCCGTAGCTCAGTCAGATGCACGTCTGACTGGTGATCAGGAGGATGCGGGTTTGATACCTGCCGGTGTCGGCAACATTCTTTCGTGGATCTTTTCTGCTGTGTTTCTTTCCCTTCCGCTGATTCGAAAAGGGCAGTTGTCAGTTTCTGGTGAAAGCATGTGCAATGTACTGGTTAACCGCTTACGTATAAGCCTGCCCAGGAAAAGTGTGGATAAGTAAACTGACCCGCTCAAAAATGACCTAAATAGTGTTGACTGGGCTGTTAAACTCCAATACAAACTGAACAGAACAGAACAGAAAAGAACTAAACATGCTCAGTTGAATGTGCATCTGACTGGGTGACATAGGTTGCATTTTTTTCTTCTTATTTACTAGAGAAATAAAATCTGGCCTGACATTTAAATGTGAATATCTGAACAGCAGAATTACACATTAAAATGTCAAGCCTGATTTTCTCATTAGATTATAGAAAAAAAACAGTATGTCTTCTGCTACATTTTTTTCTTGGTACTTTGGGGTTAAAGTTCAGTCTAATGCAACGAGTAGAATAAAAGCACAAAACATCATGTCCACGAGCAAAATCATCGGAAAATTTCAATAGACACGAACACAGTCAATGGGACAGTCATTTTCAGCGGCAGGTTAGAATTACACAGAATATTGTGATCAATGAGCCACCACAGTACAGCCCTCAGGTGACAAAGATCGAGAGATCTGGGTGTTTGATAAGCTTGAATGTAAGGACAAAATAATTTGGAGGGCAATCATTGGCTGATCTTTCTTTGTAATTGACTTCTGATGAATAAGGCAGAAAATGATATATTTCTGCACTAACACAGTACCATCAACTCACAATGTCACAAAATTACAGCCATTTATAACAATTACTATGGTCAGTGAATCAACACCAAAGCATTCAACTTAAAATTGTTTTTCGTTTCTGTAAAAAATAAGCTTTGATTAAAGGTAAATTAAAATACAATTTGTTATTTGATGCTGCTATTTACAGCTCACAGACCTCTCAAAAGAAATCAGTGTAAGAATGGAAGAAGACCTGTAGGAAACCGCCTACCTTGTGCGGTGGGCAACCACTAGCTGATCTACCATTAAATTGTCAAACACTGGGAATTGAGCCTGGGCTGTAGCAGTTTCAAGCAAGGGATATATACCCAAGCAACATACTGACATACCCATGATTACAGTTTAGAAGTAAAAAGGATAATCTTGCTGCGCCTACTTTGGGTCTGCTTTTCCATTTGTCAATCGGTCGACATTTCTGCGGTCCATCCCTTGTGTCAACTGAATTGTTCAGGGGCCAGTTGTTCAAAGCATTGTAAGCTCGACGAGCTTGTTTGTGGTCAAATTGTTAACTATTCTTAGTTGTAAGTACAATATGTAATATTCTGGATTTTTTGCTTAAAAAATGTGAGCAGCTTTTGCATTTGCAAAAGCTGCTCACATTTCTTTAAGCAAAAATTAGCATATTTGCCATATTAACTGAGCAGATTTTGCATTTGCCAAAGCTGCTAACATTTTTTTCAGCAAAATATTAGCATATTTGCCAAATGAAATGATCACAGTTTTAACGATACGACATTGTTAGTTCTGAACAACTGACCCCAGGTCCGTTTCTCCAGAACCACAATCACAGGAACAACATAGACTTTGGCAAAATGTTTTTAACCTTGACCTGCTGAATATTTATATATGCCACACCCACTACTGATTATCAACCAATCAGAATACTTGAGGCAAACTATTGCAACAAATTAATAAACTGAATGGCAAACAATGAAGATCCTGATCAGATGGCTTCTTCAGAAGCCATCTGATCTGGATCTACATTGTATGAAAGATAAGGCATATCCAGGCTCAACAGGACAAGAGTTAAGTCTCAACACAACATATGCTGTGGGTACATTATAGTGTTTAAAGTCACCTCTGCACAATATCCCTTCTTTACACGGTTTGTGGCAATATAAATGCTGTTCACATTTTTTTGCAGTAAAATATTAACATATTTGGCATATTAAATTATCAGAGATTTAAAGATATGCAGATTTAAACCCTTGACCTGCTGAACACGTCAACACCTACCTTTTGTAAAGTGTAGATCCCGATCAGATGGCTTCTGATCAGGATCTATAAGGTGTGTCATGTTTTGTTTGATTTGAGGTTCAACGTCCCTGTCAACACTGTAATGGTCATTTTGGAGATGTTGTTTCCAATTTTTGGGACTTTTACCAGACATTAAAGATGAAATGACTTCTCAAGCCCTGCCGCCCTATGAAACCAATAGGGTTTATAAGCATGGACAGTCCGACACTCGCACCGCTTTGCCTGGGCAGGCTTAGATCCTCTAAGCGGTTTACCAGTACTCGTATGCGGGTCGGTTTCAGCTCTGCGTGGAAGCATCATGCAGCCCATCTATTTCTTCAAGCCCCGATGGGCGGGGCGGGTTTGTCATGTAGTTTTTGAGATGAACAAATACATTAAATCATGTGATTTATTGGTTGATAGTTAGCCCTCCCCTGAAAGCGTATGTATACAGTAAAATATTTTGGGCTTTGGGCAAATACATGCATTAAGATGGTTAAATGATAACTAAAAAAGAATCTTGAGTAGGCAAAAATTATTATACCATTTCACAGAGTGGTATTTATAGGGCCAAATCAGTTTATAAAGCTTTTACAGTATCTCCTTGTAAACGGCTTTTCTTTCTTCAGGACTAATTTCTTGATTATCAGTCCAAGGATTTAATGTACATAATCAAGATCAATACGCCCTTAGAGGGTTGATTCTTTTATCACCGCTAGTAGGTACCGTTCGACACATTTCCATTTGACTGAGTAAATATTGTATTCAAATGACACCAATCTATCGATAAAGATTAATTCTCCCCCTATACATGGCCGCTTAACAATCGGTACAATAAAGAGTGTGTAGATTTCACCAAAGTCAATAAAAAATTTTATCTTGCGTAAAATTTAATAGGAAACCTTCTTCTTGTTATATTTCAATCTCAAACCAGGTTCAATTAAATTCTCAAGAAGTTATGGTGAAGTGTACAGGTGAAACAAGTCTATATTTGCAAAAAAAAAATTAGATGAATAAAGAAATTTAAATATCGATACAACCAACCTTATTAAATAATACTATAAAAGAATTCTGACAAATAAATTCTTTCACTAATGATTTCTAATTTTGAGCCACTGCCTTGCCCCACTTTATGTTTGGGAATAACCATAGTCCAAGTTATCATCATGCATCCAAAACTGAGTGCAGCCAAAGAAGGGTCCTGTCAATGAAAGCAACCCCAAACTGCAACTCCTCTGAAGCCGAACCCCTGAAACATATACTACTAGTTGATGACCCACTGCACCACCTTGTAACATGTTCCAAATAGGATTGAAGTATGGCAGTTCCAGTCTTGGTATGCCCATCTCATTTTAGCCAGCGCACGACAAAACCTACAATAAGACATGTGTGCCCAACGAAGAATCGGATCAGCCTGTGCATCCGTATAGTCTAACCAGAGACTTCTCTTGCTGCTGAAGGAGCATAGGGCCATTAGCTATGCTTCGAGCGCACAACAAAGACTCTGATCAGACTGCATGGATATGCAGGCTGATCTGAGTCTTCGTTGGGTGCATATGTCTTATTGTAGGTTTTGTCATGTGCTGGCTCATTTTACAACCAGCAGTTTAGCAATTTGACATTGATGCTGTTTGCAAGAAAATTCAAAGACCTGTCTAAAGACTTGTCTCAACATGTTGAACTTTCCATCAGGTTTTAGAGATGACTGACAATGTGGGGTGGAATGTTCTTCTCAGTTGATTGGCCAAAACTTTCAGACGATTGGCATAATGTTAGTAACATTTTTGAATATGCAGTGCAAAACTGAACAAGGTAGGATTGCAGAGGTAACAATCCCAAAGCTCTGCCCCCTACTTTCTGTTCTGTGTGAAGCGGAAATTTAGCGCTAAAATATGGATTATGGCTTCTTTGTACTTTGACAAATATTTTACTCTAACAAATATGTTACTTATAATGCAAATTATTGTTCAGCTTATCAGTGTGTTTTGATATATTTTCACTTTAACGAACTGACAACATTATGTCGTAATGCTAAAACCGCTAGTTGTGCAGTTGTAGGTACATCCATCTCATTTTAACCCTTATCCTCCTGAATATTCAATTTAGCCACTCCCATTTCTGATTTTGAACCAATCAGATTACTTGATGTAATTTATTCCTATAAATTCAAAAACTGAATGTCAAACAGTGTTTGCAAAGACAGGGGTTGTTGTGAACAGCAGGATAATTTAGGATTATAAATACGCTGTCACTCTGTCTAATTGTAGGATAGAGTGACAGCAAAGAACTTTTTTTATTTTAGGGATCGCTATTCTGGAGCACCCTAAGCTATACATACAAGACCGTCTAATAATTTTGCAGACAGACTGTAAAAGTTGAACTTCCGCTTGGACACGGTTTCAGTGCTTTTGGCAACAATGAGAACGAGTTTTGTGTAATGGGCGTGTCAACACACTTTTTCTGTGCTGTACTTGCAGTGACTATGGCAGAAATTTAAATTCTGCCTAATAATTTTCTGAGAAAAATAGAATAAAAACGAAAAAATAGGTCTGGCACCCCTTTTATGACAAATGGTCTTGTCCAACATATAGCAATGGAAGAGTCCAAGACTATGTATATACATGGGTTAAAAGCCTTTGTAAATCATACTCAGTTCAAAAATAATTATTTA
This sequence comes from Lucinisca nassula, assembly GCA_963580285.1. Classification (NCBI taxonomy): domain Eukaryota; kingdom Metazoa; phylum Mollusca; class Bivalvia; order Lucinida; family Lucinidae; genus Lucinisca; species Lucinisca nassula. The sequence goes on from OY757015.1 coordinate 137,827,903, forward strand.
TTATCTGATTAGGTAACTTTCTTATCATTCTAACAATACATTTAACCCAAATTAGTGAAATTACAATACAAAAACTTTGTTATATTCATGCTTTTGTTTTACAATTTGACTTTAAAATTTTGTTATCTAAATAGTGGATTTGGTGGGAAACTCCATTTACCCCAAACCAACAGCTGCAAATATCACCAATTTTAATCTAAAAAGCATTTTAAATCATTCATATTAAAATATAAATCATTGGAAAACATTGTTCAATCTAAGATTTGTCAAAGCATGAAAAAGTTGACTTTCACCCATTATTGTTGACAGGTAATTTATACGATAAGAGAAAGTTTGAGGTACAACTGAGTCACACAGTCATAATAACAGAAAAAGATTATCTTAACCCTTTTTGTACCAGATGGAATCGTCCTCCTTATATAAAGCAGGAGTCCATTTAGGGGTGTCAGGTTGTGTTTTCTTCAAAAACTATTTGGAAATTGGCTGAAAATTTTGCAAACAGTGAAGGCCCTGATCAGATGCCGCGTTCTACGGCGTCTGATCTGGGCCTGCACTGTTTGCCATGGTACCTGTTTTTGGGTTTCCGGTACTAAGTGGGTAAACACACCTTCAAGAAAACTAAATAACCTTACAGATTGTCATTTTCTTTAAATATTCATTGACAAAAAGTACTTCAAACATCAAAGATATAAATTAAATTGTTTTTATTTAATTAAATTTGATGAAAAATGTCATTTCTAGGATTTAATATGCAAAGAGAATTAAGTAAACCCTTTCAACCGATCACCTGAACAACTTCATAAAATGAAAACCCACTAAACCACACTTTAAATAGATGCAACGGGGATTTATGGGGTATACAAGAAAACAGGGGAAAATTTACATTATACATTAAGATTCTTAATTCTACTCCAAGACATAGGTTGTGGGTACTCATTAGAACTGCCTCAATGAGGTGGTTCAAATGAGCTCAAACAATCTATGTTGAAAAATATCACAAATGTTCATCAGAAAAGTTACACATTTTGGAGATGTGAAAACATGCACTATGTTGCATGGGTGTGTAATGGTAAACATTATGGAGCTGTCTCATCATAGTAAGCCATCTCATCAATATGCCATCTTATCAGGATCTACAATGTTTGACATTCTGTTCTGTTTCTGATTCTCACTGATTCCCTACTTGTCTATTTGTGTGTGTGTGTTTTTTTTTCTAAAAAAATATGCCAGTTTTCTTATTTCTGCTTCAAACATAGACATAGCAACAGATAAGGTGGGTATTTGGTGATAACTGATGGGTGGTTTTCCTTATTTCTCAATATAAACCTATGTTGTGGGTACCGTATTCATTTGAACTGCCTTACCGAGATTCTAAAGAGAACTGAGTCTTTAAACCCAGGTTCCGTCTCCGTATGACCTCAGCTGTTGGTGAGACATAGAGCTCCAACACTCACTCACTCTAACCTTTAGCATGCTGAATTAATTTTTTTATCGATACTCCGTCCCACTGAATTGTTTTTATCAAATACTACCATTTTCAGCAACTTTTAACACGCAAAAACCCGTATTTTTCTTGATTTCTCCACCATTCAAAGCATATGGAAAACGAAAGTAGCCTACTGTCACTCAGCTGACTGAGTCGAAAAATCGTTTAAAACACCCTTTCAGAGCGTATTTTGGGCTCGATTAGATCAAGTTGGTCAAAAAGTAGCGATTTCCTAAAAAAAATTGCATCCTTACCCAGAAATTCCCAAAGAATGGCTCCTAGCGAACATCTGTCCACTTTTCAAAAAAGGGGACAGGGCTCTTGCTCGTAATTATCGCCCGGTGTCACTGACATGTGTTCTATGTAAATTACTTGAACACATAGTCTGCTCAAACATCATGGCCCACTTGGATGAACATAAACTTTTGTCAGACAGACAACATGCATTTAGGAAAAGGCATAGTTGCGAAACTCAGTTGAGCACGGTTATTAATGATTGGGCAAAAATCCTGGACAAAGGGGGGCAGGTGGACACATTTATTCTGGACTTTGAGAAGGCTTTTGACACCCCTCCTCATGAACTACTTAAATCCAAATTATTTGGTTATGGAATTGGTGGGAAGACTCTTAAATGGATAGATTCCTTCCTTTGCTACAGAAAACAGCGTGTTGTTGTTAATGGTGAATCTTCCGTATGGGCGCCAGTTTTGTCTGGAGTCCCACAAGGGACCGTTCTTGGTCCTCTATTGTTCTCCCTGTACATCAATGATATTTCCACTGATATTGACTCAGAAATAAGACTGTTCGCAGACGACTGTGTTTGTTACCGGGAAATTAGAGATACAGATGACTCACTGAAACTTCAGGCTGACATAGATAGATTAGGATGTTGGGCCAGAAAATAGGGCATGAGATTTCAACCAGTTAAATGCAATATTATGCAGATAACAAGGAAGAGATCTAATAAAGTTGAGGCTTCTTACACCTTAGAGGGAACGGTCCTCGAAAATGTGAATTCCATTAAATACCTTGGTGTGACAATCACTCACGATTTGAGATGGAATACACACATTAGCAATATGTGTACAAAGGCGAATAGAACACTTGGTTTCCTGAGGCGAAATCTTTATCAGTGTCCTCAGGATGTGAAAGAAACAGCATACAGGGGACTTGTTCGCCCAATCTTGGAATATGGTAGTTGCATCTGGGACCCAAGCGGAGTGGTCCTAAATGAAGAAATTGAAAAAGTTCAGAATAGAGCTGCTAGATTTGTAACTGGAAATTATTGCTTTGAAACTGGGAGCATGACTGGAATTCTAGGAAAATTAAGATGGGAGTCTCTCAAGAAAAGGAGAAGAGACAGTAGGCTCATACTCTTATACAAAGGTCTAAAGGGTGCTGCCAGCATTCCAACAGATGACCTTGTTCCCCCAGCTAGGCATTGTAGAAAACACCATTCAATGACGTTTCAGACCCTTACTGCAAGAACGGATATTTATAAAGAATCGTTTTTCCCCCGAACCATTAGAGATTGGAATGCCCTTCCCGATTCTATTATTTTGACGGCTGAAGGTGCTGAGGATTGTGTAGCTAAGTTTACATCTTTGGTTAGAGCTAGGGACTAACTTCCCATATCACAGGTCCTGGTGTATGAATGTCATTTGACGTGTCACCAGTAACAATTCTGATTCTGATTCTGATTCAGAAAACCCGAAGAAAATCCATCCAAAAACATCGAAACGGCAAGTGTTTTTTTTCATCGATGCCCGGATGTTATTTGATACCGAAATGCCAAACCGCACCGAAAAACGAGAGTTCCTCCTTTTCTATGAGTCGCACCAAGCACACCAGTCAATTTCGGCGCACGATTGCGCCTACAGCGTGGCGCCATTACATTTTCACGGGCACACGAATGCGCCTACAGCATGCTAAAGGCTAAAGAGAACTGACAAAAACTATATTTCAGTTATCACAAATTATGAACCTTATCTGTTGCTAGAAGCCTCAGTGGTGTAGTGGTTACGCTACTTCACCTTGTAAACCAGTGATTGCAGGATCGATCCCGGGCTTCTCCAGACTTTCGGTTGAGTCTTTAAACCAAGGTCCTGTCTCCGTATGACCTTAACTGTTGGTGGGATGTAAAACTCAAACACTCACTCACTCTTATCTGTTGCTATGCATAGATTGTATAGAGGTGGTTCTAACAAGTACCCACAATATATGCTAAACCCTTGTAAAACCCTCAATTTTCTTTATATGAAGTGTGGTTTGGTGATCAAAAGCAAAGATTTCCACAGGTTTCTTGCAGGTATTAGTAAGATTAGTATTTTCTAAACCAACTAATTCCTGCCTTTATCTGATTGTTAAGTCCATCAAATATTCTCTTGAAGATTAGTCCAGAACTCCTTACATCAAAGGAATATTAAAGTACATAATTCTCCTTAATGGCCAATGAATATTGAGATAGTGCTGATATTTCATGATGAACCCACACATATCTGATCTCTGGGCTTGCAAATGACACCCAATTTCTCTAGATTTGACATTTTAATAAGCATTGCAGTATTTGATTAATAGAACTATATTATGCTGTTTCTTTCTGTTTCATTTGTTCATTATCAAAAAACATTTTGTAATTCAATGGTAAAACCTTAACCTTTCACCTGCTGAATAAATTAATTCTGCCACAACTATTGATCACTATCAACCAATCAAACTATTCCATTATGAAAACAAGCCTATATAATTCTGACCCCCTTGAACCACATTTTTATATAATAGAACTGGGGTTTTCAGGGGTAAACCTTATTTTTCTTATTTCTGCTCTAAAATATAGATTGTGGGTACTCGTTAGAACCCCTTCTGATCAGAGTGCTCGAAAATACTTCAAGCATGTAGACAAAAGTTTTACTCATCCTCCAATAATTTTACTCATTGAGCACCTTTTGTACCCCTTGCTGGATCATGCAACAAATTTGTTAATAATTTAGAGAATTACCGAAAGTCCTTAAGGTGTCCAAATTTTTAGGATTTTGACGATAATAATATTTGTTTGTATTGGAGTTTAACAGCCCAGTCAACACTATTTTAGGTAAATTTTGAGCCGGTCAGTTTACCTATCCACACTTTTCCTGGGCAGGCTTATACATAAGCGGTTAACCAGAACAGTGCACAATCTTTCGCCAGAAACTGACAACCACCCTTCTTGAATCAGCGGAAGGGAGAGAATGATCATTGAAAATATTTCATTATCAATCGCCATGAAAGAATGTTGCCGACCGTGGCAGGTATCTAACCCACATCCTCCTGATCACCAGTCAGACAGGCATCTGACTGAGCTACTGAGGCCGGCAACGGTAATGATATATGTTGTGGCGGTAATTCTAAATGAGTACACACAGCATATATATAAAGGACTATTTAAAGATTGAGGACTTGTCCTTAATGATGTACTGATTCCAAAATCTTGGGCTGAGTGCAATGCATAAAATGGGGCGACTTAATCTTTTTTTTCATATATATATAAAGTGAAATTCTGCTATTAAGACCACCTAAAATTAAGACAAATTATGCTTTTAAAAGCCTATTTCAAAGGTTTCAGGTGCATTTTCTTTGAGATTTCAACATCCAGTCTGCTTTTGTGAAAGACCAGCTTTGGGACTGTTCAAAAGTGGTCTTTAAGACCACTTTTGAACAGTCCCAAAGGTGGTCTTAATATAGGAATTTTACTGTATATATATAAGGAACATTCTTGTTGTGCATCAAGGGCATGTACAACAATAAAATTTATGAGCAGGACAAATTTCCAGCTCAAGTGAGCTGGGCATGAAAAAAAGTTATGTAACCTCGTGGCCAGCTTTTTCTATGACACAGCCCATAAAATTTTCTGGGTGCAAGTCATTTAGCAGCAACACTATGGGGGCTAAAAATGCTGAACTGTCAAAGGGACAGTCAGATTTTGACATGTTATCATTTAGTCTTATCACTAACAAATTAGTTTCAACAACATAATTTCGCATTTTTTGGAAACCAGTTTCTTTATTTAAAAGCCCCCAATTATATGAATATACTTGAAAAAATATTTTTGTTGGCAAGCACGCAAGGCATTAACCACCCTTAGATAATTTTCCTTTTCAAAAGGGTCCATTATAACAATGTCATTCTGTATATGCATATACTTTAAACATACCCAAGGGTTCCTTATTTCAAGTATTAGAAACACATTATGCGCGTACTGCTAGAATTGCCATATTGGGGCAATTCTAACACTTGCACCCATAACACTGTTAAATGAAAATTGTTGCCATTGTTTCCGTTTGTGTTGAGGTTTTACAGCTCCATCAATACTATTTAGGGCATTTTAAAGATGTTGCTTCCTATTTTGAGGAACTTTTATCCAACACTGTGATGAAATGACATCTCGAGCCCTACCGCCCAAAGAAACCACTAGGATTTAAGGGGCAGGCTTTGACCTTCTATTAGCAGTTTAACCATACTCAAAAGTTTTGGTTAGCTTCATGTAGCTCTGCGCAAAAGTAGAATGCAGTCCAATCTATGTCAATTTCTTCCTTGTAAAAATCCCAGAAAACACAAATTAGGTTCATCTTAAATATACCCTGTCAAAAAAGTAACTATACCAACTTCCGTGTAAATTCCAGTAGCTATCCGGCAGCCATTCAGCTAAGCGTGGCTGCAAAACATGCGAATCGGACGTTTAGCTACAAAATGAATACATTTGCATTTGCCCATACTATTCTGCTCAAGAGTTGTCTTGAAATATGTGCCTAGAAAGGTTTTGCAAGGAATTTGGCATTGCACATGCGCAGATGATCATTTTTTTGTCTGAGATGAAAGATCATGACCATTGATCATCGAAAGTCACTTTACTTTTACAATATCTCTTGATCTTGCACTACAATCATGGCTTTAATTTGTGAAATTCTCAGATTATCTCCCTTTCAATTAGAAAATAGCAATTTTCAAACTGTTGCTATTTCTATACCTGTCATTCAATTTTTGCAATTTCTTTAAAAAGTGTTTTGTCGCCACCATTGCTGTTAACCATGATGCAAAATAATGTAGAAAATTCATGCAGCATGTAGCACTACCAATTTTCTATGGAGTTTCAATTGAAAGCAGCATTTTGAACACAACTTCAAAGAATCGGAGGCCTGTACGTGATCGTCTGTTTCCCTTAGCAAATGGAACTAAAGATACAAAACCCTTTGTCAACAGACACACAGGGTATCTAATAAAAGGTTTCATGGATCAAATTTTAGAAATCTTGTGCTAAGTGTAATTTTTAATGGTGTTAAATTTTGGTCTTTGTTATGATTTATTCTGCGAAATTGTCCCAGTTACCCCTTGGGTGTTTAAAACAATAGCCCAGGCTAGGGAGTTTACATAAACAAAAACAGTTTGGGCTTTTACATGGTAAAATGAGTTTTTTAACTAAAACAAAACAAATTTTGTGTGTTTTTTTCATTTCTAGTAACTATGGTTACAGAAGGAAGTTTACGTATAGGAACTTTTTTGACTCAGTATATTACAACCCTTTAACCCTTATCCTGCTGTTCAAGACAACCCATACATTTATAAACAGTGTATATCCAGATCAGATGCCGAAGAAGGCATCCGACCAGGATCTACACTGTTTATCATTCAGTTTGTTAACTGATTGACTACATCACATCAAATAATATGATTGGTTGATAGTCAGAAATAGGTGTGGCTAACTTAATTTATTCAACAGGACAAGGGTTAAACCTACAAGCATAATTAATTGCATAGCAGACAAAATTTCTTTCTTTCTTTCATTTCTTGATGGGGAGAAAAAAAATCTGTTTGACATTTCAAATGCTCAGGATATATCCTGGTTCTAAAGGTTCGAAGAAGAACTGACACTGGACACTGTTCTAAAGAGTGTCAGCAATTAATTATCACAATGTAATGGGGAATGTAATTGTCATGTGACTACCGGTCAGCATGTTGACCACAAATGGAGGTGAAAAGTTGACTACCATAAAATTTGCTCCAATCTTTTGATTACATCTCCGACTCATCCCTGAAGGTGACAAATGATTTATTCTGTCGGGGTCATCATGAAGTGACTATTGTCCTCACGCCCTGTACATGACCATCGACTGACCAGTCGCACTATCAAGTTTCAGCCTTATAATTTCATCTCTTGTTTTTTCTTGTCAGCAACTTCAACATTATTTACAAAATGTTTCTTAACCATTATCAATAAGATTTAACGTCATCTTTAGTTTTCAACAGCTGAACCCTCACCCTGATCTATGGAAAGCCATAGCTGTCTTTATGGAGTGATTTTTTTCATGGTGTCATTATTTCCATTGTCATTTATGTGATGTCATTTCTTTATATGTTGGAGACACCTATGGCGCTCCATACTGACCACGGCATAGCCGTGATCAGTATGATACGCCATATCTGTCTCATGCTGTATCCTGACTGAGTGGGCACACAGCCTGATCTGTGTCTATCGCACTTATCTTGGGCCCATGTAGTTCTTCAAAGCATCATTAGCTTGACAAGTTCATTATTAATGATAATTGTAGAATATATATTAAGTACAATATATATCTAATACACTTGTATTTTTGCTGTAAAAATGTGAGTACCTTTTGCATTTGCCAAAGCTACTCACATTTCTTCAGAAAAAAAAATATCACATTTGTCATACTGAATGATCAAAGTTTTAATAATATGTTTACTTAATGACATCATTCCTTTTGAAAAACTGGCCAGATTTTCACTTGACACAATTCATTTAGTCAAAACCGTGTCAAAAAAAAATTAAATTCTTATACACTTGGGGAACAACAAGTGTTTTGACAAGCCTACACAGTCATGTGCTTTTAACTAACCCACCAATCCGCAATGCTTGCATATGACTTTGTGTACTTATGAGGATTATGCAGCATACTGCATAATTGGCAGTAGGCTCTTTGCGATTGCTTTGCCAATGATTCTGCACGATAATTTTCTTTTTCCTTTTTAAGAATTCCGTGTATTTGGCCTCATCTTTCATCAATGACTTAAGATATTCAGCAAGATCTTTTGGTGATCTGAAGTTTCTCACATCTATCACTGTACCTTCTGGGACATGCTTTGTGTAGTTAGCCAACCCTTGAACAATCTGAACCATGTCCAGGTTAAAGTGTTCAAAAAGTTTTTCTGTCACATAATCTCTGTGATAGGTGTTCTCAAATGCAATTCTGAAGAAGTACTCTTGAATCACCTTTTCATTGCACTCTTTGGACTTGCGGCCATACCTTGCACAACTTGACTTACCACAATGACCATAAATATCAACTGGTATCTGTCTATTCAGCTCCTCAACATACTCTTCTCGCTTGTTTCGTGTTTTGCAATGACTTACAAACCAAACAATACTCTTCTTCTTCCGTCTATATATTTTTGAATAGTCTTTGACTGTTAGCTTCTCATCTAGCTCAACAACCCTTCCATATGGGCAGAAAGTATTTGAATCTTGGCGATATGTCATTGTCCAATTAAAAACATGTTCAAACTTCAAAACTGGTATTTTCTTCTTTGCAGTAGCTTCTCTTTCAAGAACAACAAATACTTGATTATTTTTCTTCAGTGGTGGATGACCCATACCTTTGAGTTTATTCATCTGCATCAGTACCGCATCCACTTCAAAAGGACCATAAGTTCTGCTTGTGTCATTAAATGTAAAGAAATCAAGACTACATCTGCAATCACACTTATCAAAATCCACAATTTTAGCTTTATTTCTGAAAAAATGGTTGTTATGATATATGTCATACCAAAGAATCTTTTTTACCATGCTTGTACAAATGTCAGCATCTGCCATTATAACACTGATTTAATTCTGTTGCCTGATCAAGACTATCAGGACCAATAAGCACTTTGTTTCCATTTAATGAAACACCCTCGCCTGATTTGTGATCTCTATGCTTTTGCATTTCAATAGCACTTTCAACATCTTTTTCGACTTTGCTTAATCTATTTGCTATATGACTTTTGTCTATGTAAGTTCTAATGATATTTTTAGATTTTTTTTGCATTGTTATACATGTGCCATCCAACAGAATCCTCAGAACCCAAAAGAGGATCAAAAGTGACCCCACAGTGACTGTTCTTTTCAGAGTTTATCTCATAATCCACTGGAATCAAAAGTTATATACAGTGAAACTTCATTGGCTCGAACACCGATGGCTCGTTTACCATGGCCGAGTCGAACCAGTTCTTTAGCCCCTAGGGAAATGCTCTACATAACAAATCGTGGGGGGATAATTTAGGAGAGTTTCGTCTTTAATATTACAAATGTATGCTGTGTGTACTCACTGAAATCGCCTCCATTAGGCGATTCTAATGAGTACACACAGCATAATTTTCATTATAGAATACCGAAAAGATGTCCAAAAGTATCTTGTAATGCCTCCTGACAGTAACCCTCAGTGGCTCGAACTATACCCTGTCTCGAACAGATTTTCGAGGTCCCTAAGGTGTTTGAGCCATCGAAGTTCGACTGTACATGCACATGTAGATCTGTGAACAGACTGGAAGAAAACCCTAGTGATCTTTCTAAATATACATGTCAAGCTCACGGATGTTATCTTAAAAGTAAGAGAAAAACAACCTACAGTACTTAAAAATCATTTAGTTTTCTCAAAAATTCAATTAACTGTCTCAATTAGAAGCAAGCGAGGTACATGTAGTTTGGAAATTAAGCTGAATGTCTAGTACAGAAAAAAATTTCTGTATTAAGACCACCTTTGGGACTGTTCAAAAGTGGGCTTTTCAAAAGTGGTCTTTAAGACCACTTTTGAACTGTCCCAAAGGTGGTCAGCCACTAGAGCATTCTGGATGTGAAAAACACAAAGAATTATATGCAACTGAAACCATCTAAATATGCTTTTGAAAGCATAATTTGTCTTAATTTTAGGTGGTCTTAATAGCGGAATTTCTCTGTATATTATTCAAGTATAATTTTTGAAGCTCACCTATGGTCCCAGAAAGAAAGATCTAAATGGTTGTATTTTAAGAGAGGAAAAGGAAATATGCTAGGTAATCTATAATCATCTTCACAAAGGGGATACTTAGTAAGGCATGGATTTGGTCACTCTGAAATCTTTTCTATAAATATTTGCAGGTTTAATTCTTGAACTTGAGGCATATACTGGAATATGGCCAAGATGTGTGCTTCACTGCACATTTTAAGGAAGCTCATGCATATCTCGCCGGCAAAGGACAATTTACTTGAAATTTCAAGCCTAGTTGTCTCTAAAAAACACACTCACACATAAAAAAAAAACAAAAAAACACACACACACACAATTTCATATGCTGCTTTTGCTGGTCACTTCAAGGGTAATATTGCTTTCCAACTTTTCTTTCTTGAAAGACACATGAATTACTACCACAATTTTTCAAAACCATGACATGTATTTTGCAAAATTCAAAAGTAAATTTTGGTTTCAAAGGACACAGAAGAAAATTGATCCAATAATTAACAGTGTGTCATTTCTTTAGCTTGATGTATTAAGGTGATAAGTCCGATAATACCAACAACATAATTACCATACAGCTTAAACCTTAATGTACCAAGAAAATTTGAGTAACAAATGACATTATAACTTTTTCTTATTGTTCAGAGAAAAGCAGGCTTAATATTTCACGAGAATCATCTTCAAGATGATTCACATGAAATGTCATGCTTAATTTTCTCTGAAAATAAGAAAAAAAAATATTTGGAAATGGTGTCTGCAATATTGATATCATTGGTGGTTTAAGTGTTAACAAAGGCTTCCATTGAAGTCACAAAAATGTCCTCAACAAAAGGTCTTTGGGGCTTCATTTATGTTAAGCTCATTATATGGGATAGTTTGTTGACTTAAGTCATTCTTAATTTAAGACGTTCAAAAAACATCGGGCAAAATAACAAACACTTACAAAATATTCTGAACTTTTTAAATAGAAATTGAATCTACATTATAATCATGGTCGTATAGTATGTCTCTTTCTCAACTGAACTTCTGAAGTGGTGCTAAGTTGCGGCTTAAAAGAATCCACGTAGTTTTAGAAACCATAAAGAAAACACACCCGTGCGACATAGTGCATTTCTCACATCTCCAAAATTGCTACTTTTTTTATGAAAATCCTTGATATTTGTGTTATAAATGTTCAAAACATAGGTTGAGGGTGCTCGTTAGAACCGCCTCACCGAGGCGGTCCTAACGAGTACCCACAACCTATGTCTTGGAGCGGAACTAAGAAAAATAATGTATATCCCCCTAAACCCGTTTTATCTATATAAAATGGGGTTTAGGGGGGTCTTCGTTTCACGGACTTGTTATCGTGATGCCAATAGTCAAGTCTTCTTTTTTAAAATCTGGCATCTCAACTTGAACTGTGACCAAATCACACAAATGCTCCTGCCTGAAATTCGCTTTGTCTAACTAACAGTTGTATCCACATATATATAGTAACATATGAAAATTCTGAACCTTTGTCCTGCTAATCCCGGATATGCCTTATCTTTGAAACAATGTAGATCCAGATCAGATGGCTTCTGACGAAGCCATCTGATCAGGATCTACATCGTTTGCCATTCAGATTGTGAATTTGTTGCAATAATTTGCATCAAGTAATCTGATTGATTGATAATTGGTAGTGGGTGTGGCATATATAAATATTCAGCATGACAAGGGTTAATACAATTGTAGATGTACAGGTGACCCTTGCCGGCCTTTGTATCTCAGTCGGATGCCCGTCCAACTGGTGAACAGCAGGTTGTGGGTTTGATACCTGCTGGGGTCAGCTTGAACATTATTTCTTAGAGATTGATCATGAAATCATTTCTATGGTCATTCTCTCCCTTCTGCTGATTCAAGAAGGGCAGTTGTCCGTTTAACAGCTTAGGCCTGCCCAGGAAAAGTGTTGAAACTGGTAAACTGACTGGCTAGATATGACCTAAATAGTGTTGATGTGTTGTTGAACTCCAAGACAAACAAACAGGTGACCCTCGTTTAAACATCATACAGAATTCGCTGCAAGAAAGAATCCCAACGAGGAATGGTATAAAAGGTAATAAATTGGCTTTTTCCGATCAGTTACTCTAAGTAACACATTTGTTAGAATCATCTTGCTGAGGCAATTCTAACAAATATCTACACAATTTATTTCTTGAGGTGAACAATAAAATGTTCTCTTGAATATATCTCCATTTAACCCCTCCCACCTTGGGCTATATAAGGATTTGTTCCACTAAAATTCTCATTGTAACACATTTTGTAAAATGTGAAAACACAACCTGACACCCCTAAATTTTGAAATGGACTCCTGCTATATATAAGGAGGAAGATTCCATTTGGTACAAAAAGGGTTAAACAAGCTTGTTAAGTTAACGAGACTTTGAACAACAGGGGCCAGATCAGAACGAAACTGTTAAACGTGTTCTGATCCACAAATATAGCGCAATTCTGTCATAGTGACCCAAATTTCTTTGTCCCTTTTGGCCAAGTTTTGGGCCACTGGAACCTGAAGGGTAACATTATGAATGGATATGGGAAAGAAGCAGTTGTACAACTACTTAGTCATTTTGAGCCATTAGTGAACAAAAGGCTTAAAAATCTATTGGAGACTGGCCAGGACAGTTACTTAACAAACCAAACTCAGTCCTCAGAAGCTAATTGATCAAATAATTGGCTTAAAATCGACAAATGTAAATAAATGTTTTTTTGTGTGACTGCAACATAATGACCAATCAATAAAACTTTAAACACATGTGAAAACTTGCTAGGGCATTTATACACATCAGGGGAAAAAAACAGGAATGTTACATTTACATTATCCTGTCTTGGTAGCTTAGTTGGATGCATGTCTGACTGGTCACGGGTTCAATAACTGCCTCTTCTACAGACTTCATAGCCCCAGATAAGAGGGGTATCCAAATACATATGAGCCCCGCCAAGCGAATTTGTGTCTTCGAGCATCCCGTCATGACAAATTTTAACTGCACATGCCCAGCCATTCAGAGGGGCCAGGGATATGGCTTTCTGTCTGAAGCTAGGTTCCTCTTGATTCACTGCTTGTATGAGCGAGCAGTGAAGGTTCTGGCGAGGCTGCGCAGATGCGCAGGCTCGCCTGCACCTTCACTGCTCGCATAGGCGATCAGTACCAAAATCGCTTGGCGGTGCCCATATGTATTATTTTCCTAATTTCTGCTTGTGGGTACTCATTGAGGCGATTCTAATGAGAACACACAGCATACCTTTTCACAATGGAAGATTTACTATGATTTATCAGGACCTGTGGAAAGCATTTTCTAGTTACTCAAGAATGTGTTTGAATCAGCCATGGTAAATAAGCCATTGGTGTTGGAGCCATCAAAGTTACGCCATTTTTTTTCTCCATATTTCTCTATAAAAACTTATGCTGTGGGTGTTCATTTGAACTGCCTCTGTGAGGCTATTCAAATGAATACACACATTACACAGTTTTTTTTTTGAGAATAGACAAAAAATATCCTTTAATTATCACCAAAAATTCAACTTATCTTCTCTGCACACACATGGTGCGAGTTTATTTAGGTTCAAGCACCAAAATGAGGCTGTCTGATAAATCTCGACAGACAAGAAATATTCTCAGTAATTGTTCCACCTACGACTTTTATTGCAGCAGCAATTTCAGCATGCATTTTCTGCATTTTATTTGCCATGTTATATATTGCTTACTTTCTCATGCATTGAGGAAACCACTAGAATCTGCATTCACTGTGACATGTCATTCTGGAGCATTTTTTTTTTATTTCTTTTTCTTCTCTTTTCTGTGTTTTTAACCCTTATCTTGCTGTTCGCGACAACCCCTATCTTTGCAAACAGTGTAGATCCAGATCAGATGGCTTCTTCAGAAGCCATCTGATCAGGATCTACACTGTTTGGCATTCAGTTTATGAATTTGTAGCAATAAATTACATCAAGTAATTTGATTGGCTGATAGAAAGAAATGGGTGTGGCTTAAATGAATATTCAGCAAGATAAGGGTTAAAAGCTCACAATCTGGGCCATTAAAAGTGTGAGGGCTGGAGCCGAGCGATGGTCTCCCCATTCACCGGCAACATGGAATGGGGATACCACCGAACGGCTACGGTGTAGTGCCAGAATGGATTCGTTCCCTGGGACCCCACCAGCTGACGACTCGTGACACGAGGAAACTGGAAACAACAACAACAACAGTAAAAGTGTAACTAGTAACACATGAGTCATAACATAACTATAAAAACTTTTTATCATTCAACATGGAAAATACATGTACATCATTAGTTTTGCTGAAAAAAATTGTGAGAAGACTGCACTGCAAAAGCTACTCAAATGTTTTTTCAGCAAAAATGTGTCCTACTTTTTTTACTATTCATATATAAACACTTCTTTGAGGGACTTACTAGGCCCTGGTGTCCTACAAATGCCTTTTTATAAAGCCATGGGGAGTACGTTTGAGTTTTACATCCCACCAACAGCTACATGTAAGGTCATATGGAGATGGGACCTCGGTTAAAACACTCATCGGGGAGTCTGAAGAAGCCGGGGATCAAACCCATGACCCCTGGATTATGAGGCGTGTGACTTATCCACTACACCATGGGGGCTTCCGAAAAGCCATGGGGGGATGATTCTAAATCAATTCTGACAGAAAGAAATCCTAACGCAATGTTCTGGCATATAGCTGGAATGTACAATTATGATAATCCTCAGCTACTGCACTCTGATGACAACCAGAGCGGATTATCACATGATCAATATATTACTGTCATCTTTCATAATGGGTGGGGTAACAAGGTGTCAGTAGAAAATTATTATTGCTCTAGTGAGTGTTGTATGCATTCTAACCCTTATCTTGCTGAATATTCATTTAAGCCACACCCATTTCTGTCTATGAACCAATCAAATTACTCGGTGTAACTTATTGCTACAAATTCATAAACTGAATGCCAAACAGTGTAGATCCTGATGGCTTCTTCAGAAGCCATCTGATCTGGATCTACACTGTTTGCAAAGATAAGGGTTGTCGTGAACAGCAAGATAAGGGTTAATATGGCATGAAGTACTACTCAGGATCAGTGCAGCATCATAAACCAGCTAAAACCTTATTCCCCTTGAGATGTCAATCCCTACCTTTTCAAACAGTGTAGATCCTGATCAGATGCCTTCTGAAGAAGCCATCTGATCAGAAGCTACACTGTTTGACATAAGTTTGCCAATTTTAATGAATGCATTATATAAAATCTGACTGGTTTATGGTCAGCAATGAGTGCGGCTAAATTAATTTATTCAGCAAGATAAGGGTTATTTGTTTTATTTGAGGTTTAACGTCCCCGTCAACACTGTAAAGGTCATTTTGGAGACGTTGCTCCCAATTTTGTGGGACTTTTACCCGACGTTCAGATGAAATGACATCTCAAGCCCTGCCGCCCAATGAAACCAATATGGTTTAAAAGCATGGATGGGCCAACTCGCAACTGCCATAACAAGAACCCACAATGTATGTCTTTTATGGAGGAATAAAACAAATAATGCCAAAATTATCCTCATCGCTACTGGTACATCGTATATGTTCAAGCTTTCCATTTGCGGGCAGAGATTTTGCACAACAGACTAATTACTGCAAGAAGAGGAATTTTCTGTCAGTTGGGCCCCCATGTGTTTTCTTTTCTGAGAAATTTTGTCTTTTTTCTGGCAATGACACTGGAACAGCATCCCAGCAGAACTATAAAAGGCTTTTTCTGAGAAATAAAGGAAGTTAATTGTATTTTAAGCTATGAGACATCAATAAATGTCCACAGTTGGAGACAATTAGCCAAGACAACCCGGCTCTAATCAAGCTTTATGTTGCTACTAAAAGATGATACACAATGCCAAAGTCATAAAATGGAACTCTGGTTACAGTTTATGTTGAGTCTTTTCAGCCTTATTTGGTATATGAATGCAAAGTGGGATAAAGCAGAATTTAAGAGAGCTCTACAGCATCCGCTTTCCTCTGGCAATTAACCCATTGTATACTAGTCAGTGGGCTCTTTCATTGCTATAAGTTGGACAAGTCCATTCGTCATATAAGGGGTGTCAGGCCTATTTTTTCGTTTTTATTCTATTTTTGACGAAAAATTCTGTTAGCAAATAGGGCAGGCCCTGATCAGACGCCGCATTCTGCGGCGTCTTATCTGGGCTTGCACTGTTTGCCAAGGTACCCCTTATGGGGTTTCCCGCATGAAATGGGTTAAAAGAGGACTCTTAACCCCTATGTAACTGAGGCCCTTTCTCTATTCTTCTTGAGGTGGTTGGAGGAGGCAAAGGTGACGTGTATCTTGCGTCACTGGGGCGTCCAACTGATATAGAATTACAGTTGGACAAGGCCTGCTGTACTTGCAGCAGGTAAGGGTAGAGGGGGAATATTGTTATTTCTTCTGTTTCTACACTTCCATTTATTTTCTTCTTTCTCCACTGTCCCTCACTTTCATCTCCTCTACTATCTCTTCTCTCTTTTCACCCTTCCTCTGGGAGATGACACAAAAGGACCCACAAGGGTTGACGTGTCGTTAAACCAAAAACAATCAATCAATCAATTCTCAATTCTTCTTCCCAAGTAATTCTAAAAGAGCGCAGAAAAAAGTCACAGAAATAAAAGTCACAAGAAGAAAGTCACAGAAGAACTAGAAATGCATCCACAGGACAAGAATGCCCTCGCCTGAAACTATGTTTAAGTCCTGGACACACCCAAGCACCTTTGACTTCTTAGTATGACCTTGACCTTGAAGGTACCAATCTGGGTCTTGCGCTAGACACATCGTCTCAAGATGGTTAACATTTCTGCAAAATAATTTCAAAATCCATCCGGAAATAAGAAAGTTATTGATCGTGTTTAAGTTTCGGATTTTTTTTTGACGTACAACACATCATCTCATGATGGTTATATAACATTTCTGCAAAGTAAATTCAAAATTCATCCAGAAATAAGAAAGTTATTGACCACGTTAAGTTTCAGATGGATGAACTGACAAACACACAGATGCAACACTATGGCAGGGCATCAATCGCATATACATGTATTGTACATTAATTAATTCAGCTCCCGCCCATCGGGGCTTGAAGAAATATATGGGCTGCATGATGCTTCCACGCAGAGCTAAATCCGACCCGCACACGCGTATTGGTAAACCGTTTAGAGGATCTTAGCCTGCCCAGGCAAAGCAGTGTGCACGAGTGGGACCTTCCATGCTTATAAACCCTATTGACAGGGATTGAGATGTCATTTCATCTCAATGTCGGGTAAAAGTCCCACAAAATTGGAAGCAACGTCTCCAAAATGGCCTTTACAGTGTTGACGGGGACGTTAAACCTCAAATCAAACAAACAAACAAATCAACCTTACAAAAATCACAGTGCCACATTTTATTGTAAATTCTCATAATTTGTATCAAGGAAAAGCAAGTTTTGAAAGAAATGACAATTTCAAGAAATATGTCTTTTATTTTCCTTTACTGCACAGCTCAAACTGTGACTTCTTCCATGATTTCATTTTAGTACCGGTTACAAACACATATATATATATACCATAAAATCCTAAAAATTGGGATGCCTTTGGAACTGGCTGTAATTTCCTAAAAGTTTAACAATTTTGTTTACATTACGACAACACACCTATACAAATACATGGTAAACTTTACTACCAAAAAAAATGAAAATTTTAAGATGAAAACTTGTGATATTTTTCTTATTTCTGCTCAAAATATAGATTGTGGGTACTCGTTAGAACCGCCTCATCAAGGTGGTTCTAACGAGTACCCACAATCAATATTTTAGAGCAGAAATAAGAAAAATAAGGTTTACCCCTGTAAACCCCAGTGTGGGGTTCAAGGAGGTCAAAATTATATAGGCATGTTTTCGTGATGACAATTCAGTAAGGAGTCCATGCAAAAGGTGCATACGGAATACCCTGATCTGGGTCTGCACTGTTGCTCAGGCCTAGCTGTCCCAATACTTAAATCATTATGGTAGGTTACGATTCATTCCATTGAGGCTGCCATTATAAGGATTTCTGTTAGTTTGTTATTATAGTGAATGTTTAAAGGACCGGGTCTCAAATTTTTTTTTCTGGTTTTTATCTTCAATGCATACTCCTTTGTCATGTGTACACTTTTGGCGCCAAATACAGCTTCAGAACTTTGTGAAAATGGTCGTTTTCATTCATGTTTATCCTTCGCTCTGAACATGTGTTTGGAATTTCTGTTCTAAAAATAAATCTGTCACTTTACACCTACATGGCGACAGTATCGTCTCTGAGTGCGTTACTTATGGCATGGTATTCAGCGTCATATTTTTTCCGATTCAGGCATGGCCTAAGCAAACAAGACCAAAAATGAACGTTGCATAACGTCATATATGGGGATTCTATTTTTGTCATGAACTAAAAATAGATCTAACTAGTGTTCGAAACCTAGTTAGGGAATCCCTCTCAAACTCGTTTACCTGTCATCATAATTGTTAGCATTTTTGCATAAAATGCATTCATTTGTATTGTTTTAAAGAAAAATACCGGCTATATGCATTTTGTTTTTAGAAGCATTTTTTCCAGATAGCTCAATAATGCACCTTTAAAGAATGATGACTGTACAAATTATTTGAAGTTGTGATCTGCAGTGTTGTGTTTGGTACTTAAAGGCAATGTATGACATTATTTACAAGGCAAATGACAACCAGCAACAATGACCTGTCCCTTAAGGCTGTCCACAGGGTCCTGGCCACTGACATGCTCCCCTTATACATGTACATGTACACTCAGATTTTATATCCCCTTTAAAACCACATTAACCCTGGCCAGTTTAGGTTGACCTTTAAAAATTTAACACAAGCAAATTAAAACGGCAACTATCTGCAAGGTTTCAAATTCCAGACACTTCTTATTATGGTTTTATTGTAGTTTTACAACCTTCTTCATTTTATGCAAATGTCAATGTTGCTAGCGTCAATCACAGGCAGGAATTTGTTATTTTCTCCTTGGGCCCTTGTATTTTTATTATGTTTAATTACTTTCATTTAAAATTTAACCCATTGTATGCAAAAGGAGTGCCTTGGCAAACAGTGCAGCTAGGCCCAGAGCAGACCTGCACTTTTTGCTAACAGAATTTTCCATCAAAATAGAATAAAAATGAACAAGATGTGTTTGTGAAACACCGATGCCCCCGGACAGCGCCTGTGCAATATGAAAGCCCCATCACTAAATTATGTCATGGTTGAGGCCACAAGGTCACGAGGTAAAAAATTATGGTACCACTGGAAAGGTCTTGTGAGAAAGAATACACATGTGAAATATGAAAGCTCTATCACTTACCAATCAAAAGTTATGGACTATATTAAAGTTTTTAAAAAGTAGGTCAAACATCAAGGTCAAAGTCACAAGGTCAAAAATTATAGTACCACTAGAAAGGTCTTGTGACAAGGAATGCACATGTGAAATATGAAAGCCCTACCATTTACCAATCAAAAGTTATGGCCAATGTTAAAGTTTTTAAAAAGTAGGTCAAACATCAAGGTCAAGGTCATGAGGTCAAAAATTATGGTACCATTAGAAAGGTCTTGTGACAAGGAATGCACATGTGAAATATGAAAGCTCTACCATTTACCAATCAAACGTTACGGCCAATGTTAAAGTTTTTAAAAAGTAGGTCAAATGCCAAGGTCAAGGTCATGAGGTCAAAAATTATAGTACCAATAGAAAGGTCTTGTGACAAGGAATGCACATGTGAAATATGAAAGCTCTACCATTTACCAATCAAACGTTACGGCCAATGTTAAAGTTTTTAAAAAGTAGGTCAAATGCCAAGGTCAAGGTCATGAGGTCAAAAATTATAGTACCAATAGAAAGGTCTTGTGACAAGGAATGCACATGTGAAATATGAAAGCTCTATCACTTACCAATCAAAAGTTATGGCCAATGTTAAAGTTTTTAAAAAAGTAGGTCATATGCCAAGGTCATGGTCATGAGGTCAAAAATTATAGTACCAATAGAAAGGTCTTGTGACAAGGAATGCACATGTGAAATATGAAAGCTCTATCACTTACCAATCAAAAGTTATGGCCAATGTTAAAGTTTTTAAAAATGAGGCCAAAAGTAGGTCAAATCTCAAGGTGAAGGTCACGAGGTCAAAATTTATGGTACCTCTTGAAAGGTCTTGTGACAAGGAATGCACATGTGAAGTATGAAAGCTGTATCACTTACCATTCAAAAGTTATGCCCAATGTTAAAGTTTTTGCAGACGGAGAAACGGACAAACGGACAAACAGACAAACGGACAAACAGACAAACGGACAAACAGACGGACAGACCAAAAACTATATGCCCCCCAGAATCTTAGATTCCGGGGGCATAAAAAATAAGCCTGACACCTTTTATAAGACAAATGGACTTTTCCTATATAGTATATATATATATATATAGCAATGGAAGAGTTGACCAGTATACAATGGGTTAAAAGACCATCTAGGCCATCTATTGACTGATAGGAGGAGTATTCTTTTCTTATTTTTTTCATGATAAAAGGAAAGCTTCCAAAAAGACTTCCATGAAAAGGTGTTCCTATCAACCTTTTTTGTGGGATCTACCTACAGCCAGTTTTTTAAGTTATCTTATGATTTCCAGTTATGAAAAAAAACAAAAACAACAACAACAAAAAAAAAAAAAACAAGAAAAGATAATGATGGCCTGAAGAGTTTTTGAGACATTTTGGGAAATAATATCTATATTTTCTTTTGTATCACAAATTGGTCGGCCAAAATACTCAAGCAATCCTTTCAAACCCATACCCTGCATTACGCAAACACGCCTATACAAATAAATTGCCACCTTTATCGCCCACAAAATGAAAATTTTATGATGAAAAATTGTGATGTTTTTCTTATTTCTGCTCATAATACAGAATGTGGGTACTCGTTTGAACCACCCAGGCTGGAACCACCTCATCGAGGCGGTTCTAACGAGTATACCCACAATCTATATTTTAGAATGTGGGCACTTGTTAGAACCGCCTCATCTGTAAGTTGAAGGCAGTTCTAACGAGTACCCACCATCTATATTTTAGAGCAGAAATAAGAAAAACTAGAGCCAGTGTTTATGAAACACAATGCCCCCAACTGCTTGACCCTAACACTGCTTGACCCTAACACTGCTTGTCCCTAACAGTAATTGAGATATCTTTTTTTTATTTGGCTGCAATGCTGAAATTTTAGAAGAACCAGAAAGAAACACAATTGAGAGGCAAAAAATTATAAAGGGCCATAACTTTAACAAAATTTTATAGAATTGGTTGAAACTTTAATCAGGTAGTCTCCTCCTTAGTCCCAATCACTATACCATGTATCAGGGCTGTAGCTTAAATACTTTTTGAGATATCTTGCTAACGAGAATTCTATGTTTTTTAATTAAAGGGGAAATAATTCAAAAAGGGGAGATAATTTGGACAAGAAAAAAAATACGGGTCAACTATTTTTTCATGAGGAACTCATATATGAAATTTCAAAACACTAGCATACACGGTTCTGAAGATATGCTATGCACCAGAAAGCAACACAATTGAGTAGCAAAAAATTACAAAGGGCCATAACTCTAACAAAATTTTATCGAATTGGTTGAAAATTTAATCAGGTAGTCTCCTCCTTAGTCCCAATCACTATACCAAATATCAAGGCTGTAGCTCAAATACTTTTTGAGATATCTTGCTAACGAGAATTCTATGTTATTTAATTAAAGGGGAAATAATTCAAGAAGGGGAGATAATTTGGACAAGAAAAAAAATACGGGTCAACTATTTTTTCATGAGGAACCCATATATGAAATTTCAAAACACTAGCATACACGGTTCTAAAGATATGCTATGCACCAGAAAGCAACACAATTGAGTGGCAAAAAATTACAAAGGGCCATAACTCTAACAAAATTTTATAGAATTGGTTGAAAATTTAATCAGGTAATCTCCTCCTTAGTCCCAATCACTATACCAAATATCAAGGCTGTAGCTCAAATACTTTTTGAGATATCTTGCTAACGAGAATTCTATGTTATTTAATTAAAGGGGAAATAATTCAAGAAGGGGAGATAATTTGGACAAGAAAAAAAATACGGGTCAACTATTTTTTCATGAGGAACCCATATATGAAATTTCAAAACACTAGCATACACGGTTCTAAAGATATGCTATGCACAAGAAAGCGTGACGTACGAACGGACGAACGGACGGACAAGCCAGAAGCAATATGCCCCCCAACTTTTTTAAAGTTGGGGGCATAATAAGGTATACCCCCGGAAACCCCAGTTTTACTATATAAAAGTGGGGTTCAAGGGGGTCAAAATTATATAGTCGGTTTTTGTGATGGGTACAGATACCGGTAAATCAATCTATAAGCGGTCTCATCCCATAATGGACATGTCCAAATTCAAAGATGGGAGAGTCCACTTCAGAAAATCAGGGTGAAGGGTTTTAACCCATTTCTTGCTGAATCTTGAAAACAGTATTGATCCAGATCACATGGCTTCTGTTTGTCATGCAGTTTGTGAATTGAACAAATATATTATATCAAGTAATTTGATTGGTAATGAGTCAGAAGTGGGCATGGCTAAATTAATTTATTCAACAGGATAAGGGTTGTTAAGAAACAAACTCCCCAGTCTCAAGCATGCAGTTTCTATGTTCAAAATTTCTATACACTTGTGTCTCTGAATAAAATATCAATTTGTTTTTCCAGCTTTAACCCTTGTCCTGCTGAGCCCGGATATGCCTTTTCTTTGAAACAATGTAGATCCAGATCAGATGGCTTCTGAAGAAGCCATCTGATCAGGCTCTACATTGTTTGTCATTCAGATTGTGAATTTGTTGTAATAATTTGCTACAGGTAATCTGATTGGTTGATAATTGGTAGTGGGTGTGGCATATATGAATATTCAGCAGGATAAGGGTTAATACTATTCATTTTCTCTTTTCCCTGCAGCAGCTGAGATCCTATCAGAGTAAGTGTTGTATAGGTACATGACCTACCTTCCAAAACAGTCATTTTAACATTTTAACCTAATCGATAAAGAATTTTTTCTACAAATGCCTGGCAAATAAGCCTAAAACCTCAAATTGATAACATCGATAGCCATTATTTTTTTCTCCTGAACCATTGAATGTCAAGAAAGGCAGATATAGAAAAATTCAAATTTTAAAACTGACTACTTTAATGGTCGTTCCATACCATTGATTCAAAAGGTATAGTAGGCTTCAATGACTCAATTTCAAGTCTTTGTGAGAGGCTTTTGGAGTAGAAAATAATCGTGTTAAGCTTGACGATTGAGACTTTTCATGAAAGACTGCATGATGCTTTGAAACTAGATTATCGGTAAAAGATTCTGTATATATGCAAACAAAAGTGGTCTGGCTATCTAGGTTACAAAAAATATTTCTTTCATATCACCAATCCTATGAATTAGGGTACAAGCTGACTGAACTCTCAGATGATTGAGTGAGTGTTTGAGTTTTACATCCCACCAACAGCTAAGGTCATACGGAGACGGGACCTCGGTTTAAAGACTCATCCGAAAGTCTGGAGAAGCCCGGGATCGATCCTGTGATCCCTGGTTTACAAGGCGAGTAGCGTAACCACTACACCAGGGAGATTTCTCTGAACTCTCAGATCTCACGCCAAAGTTTGCATACATGTATTTTTTTACTATACATGTAGTATCTGCAGTGTAAAACCTAGGCTGCACGCTCTCCGGACGCTTGCCCCCAGGACAATTGCCCTCCAATGAAAAAATGCACTGATAGACATTTGCCTCCAAGTTGAAAATGCGACCTGGACATATGACCCCCAGAGCTTATTTTTGGTATGGACATCTGCCCCCCCAGTGCTTATTTTGAAGGTGGACATTTGCCACCATTGTGCCATGGGCCTGCTTTTTACATGAGTGGCCCACTAGAGATAATTCAATGGGCCTTCTCAGGTGCAACTGTAGAATTTAATGACTGTTTCTTCAACAGTTTATTTTTGCGATTGTCTCACAATTTTTCGGCTGTCTGGTGAGTTACTGGTAATCACAAACCACATGTTCTCCAATCAAAATAACTCCGAAAACCTTTTTGTTTTACATGTATCTGTTTAACTAGTAACAATTCTGATTTTTTACATCCAAATCATCGATGTTTTGTATACCACTGATGTGTTCATGTTTGTTATACTTGTGTGGGCCAGGCGGCTTATGTCATATTCATGTACGCCGGGTGCTGGTGGCTTACGCTAAATACATGTACCAGCCAGAAATACTGCAAAATTCCGATGTGGGCGCTATTCATTATAGAGTTCTTCTCTTCCAGAAATAAATTTGATCTTATTTCATTCTAAATAAAATGTGCACTGTGCATTGAGTCCTTGAGCAAGACACTTTATCCAAGGTTAACTGAGGAAATGGGAAAATGTGACCAACTCTATACTAGAAGATGGGTAGATAGGCAAAATAGATTAATTCTGTCTATATAGTATCATTTATGGGACCCCTAAATTTACAAATGGTCCCCTTTTCCAAGGCCTGTGGGCCCAGAGGGTCCCCAAACCCCACATTCCAGATTGAACACTAGTTAGTATCTGTATCATCAGATAGTATTCTACACAAGTATAACAAGTTATTTACCCTTATTATACAAGGAAACCCATGATGGGATCCAGGCCAGACTCATACAATGTGGCATTTAATCATGACCCTCACTGTTTTCAGAAAGTTCAATTTTGTGTTTTAATACTAATGGCAGAATAATGACATTCTTGCAAAACAATCATGAGTAAAATGCGTTTAAAATGTCATATGATAAATAGAATCTTTCATTCGTGCTTGTGTATTATTGAATTTATTAAACGAGTTGAGGAAAGAGATAAAATGCTCAGCAGAGCCTCACATTTTGTCCCTTTTCCTCAACTTGTTTAACTGGCACTGTTTGCCAGGGTACCTCTTTAGGGGTTTCTGGTACTGAATGGGTTACAGGGCATTTTCTGCCTGTTCAGCAGGGCCGAAATTCGGCCCCATTCCCAATGCAAAATAGCCTAAATTTTTCCCAATTTCACCAAATTTTTCCCCCAAAAAATGAAGAAATAAAAGCCACAACAAAAGGAACAGAAAACAATACTTAACATCAAAGGTTAACATGAAAATTCACCACAGTGAAGCTACATCTATATTGCACTGCTTAGCTATCAAATTCATAAGACTATCATGAGCAACATTCATAGTTCTGGCATTTCTCCGATGAAATTGTGTTCCCTATTTTGGTATTTTGTCAGTATTTTTTTCCAAGTTTGTCCAGGGGCCTTTTCCCAAAATACCTGGATAAAGCCCTGGGTTAATCAATTCAATAATATTTCGCATTTTATCCCTTTTCCTCAACTCGTTATATTCAATAAGACATGAACACTCATGTAAGATCCTCTATTTCATGGATCGATCCACTCACTCACTCTATTTCATGACATGGCTCATAATCTACAGCGATTCTTTTTTAGAACATGTAATAATGCTTTAGCCTTATATATTTCTGTAGAACATGGTGTCTCACATGTGATAGTATGGTGTGAGGGGTGGATGGAAAAATCCGTCCCGAGGGTCACTGTCCGGCATCACAAGGCTTGCCGAGTGATGCCGGACAGAGATCCCGAGGGACTGATTTTTCCATCTGCCCCTCACACCCATATAGGATTCTTTTTCTTGCATACCTTCCATTTCTTAGTGCGTTTTTTTAATTTTGCAGTCAGATTGAGTACCGACATCCGCCATATTGTGATGACAGTGCAGGAATGTTTAGTGACATCACGTAACATGCTGTGACGTCAACCTTAAGGACGGGGCATACAGTGCATTTATCAAACATGCCATTATATTCGATTTTGGGTCGGAACACCAGGGTCAGAACATAAATTTCTATCCTAGGATAAAATCACGGATTTGCTTGTCTGGTGTGCAAGAATGCCACTTTCCCACCTGCTGATTCAAACTCAGAAGTATTGGTCATCAGCAATGATGCCCTAGCCTGTGCATGAACAAAGCAATTACATGTAACTGACTGGTTCTACATGACATAAGCAATGTTGAATGGTTGTAAAACTCAAAACAAACAACAACCAAATATGGCTTAGTACATAAAAAGTAGAAGAATAGGCTTAATAAGTACACTATTATACATCAAACAATCTAGTGCCAACACAAATGTGCAGATTAATTTGAGAAGAAAGGCAAACAAAACTGGAGGACATGAAGAAATCCCTCTAGGTATTGATTAAACAATTCAGAACAGTGAACAAACATAAGAAACCAGTTTTAGACAAAGCCTAAAACATAGCTGTTGGAAAACAAGATTGAATAACAAAGAGTAAATATTGCCTTCCTGCCTAGATTAACACACATAATCTTACAGCGAAAATCATATACATGGAAATCCAGGGCTGGAAAATCCACGCCTCCACTTGCAGGGCTAGTGTCTAATGGTGCAGGACGAATCTATTGTAGTCCCTATGAAATTTATCAAAGTCTACCTGACCTTGGCCATGCAGGACAAGTGAAATTTTTGAAGAATTTTTCAGCTCCGGAAATCACCATAGCCTAGAGTATTCAAGTAAAAGGGATAATTTCTGGACATTTTTCCTTATTTCCATATTCACCTTATTTGCATTATCTGCTTGTTCCTAGTCTTAAGGTTATCAGAGTTGGAAAAACAGGTAACCAGACCCCCCTGACCTTTCAAGGTCAGGGGGGTCTGGTTACCTGTTTTTCCAATATTGACAATGTGCAAGCTGGGAGCCAGCAAATAATGCAAATATGGTGAATAGATGCATGTTGTGGGTACTTGCTAGAAATACCATGACTGGAGGGGATTGTAACAAATACCCACACTGTATGTTCCTGACAAAGAAAAACAACTTTCCCTTAACCTTTAACCTGCTGAATATTCAATTAAGCCACACTCATTTCTGACTTTGAACCAATCAGATTACTTGATGCAGCTTATTTCTACATATACATAAACTGAATGTCAAACTGTGTAGAACCTGATCAGATGAAGCCATCTGGTCTGGATCTACACTGTTTGCAAAAATAGGGCTTGTTGCCTACAGCAGGGTAAAGGTTAATTCAATTCATTGACGGCTGAACTTTTAGCAAACAGTGGAGGCCCTGATCAGACGCCGTGTTATGCCACCTACTAGTCGTGAGTTGGCTGCCAAATAATTTAGAAACAACTGCTTGAGACAATGAAGTGGTCTTAAAATTCTGCAATTGTCTTCCAACCAACCATATTCATGTATGTATGCAATCTAAATCTAAACAAACTGTCTGTTGCATGACAACAGATCAAACTGAAATCTGCTCCCATTTCCCCAGATTTTTGTCATAAATATCATAGGTGGTCTTTGCAACCTTATCTAGACCATTAACAAATGACATGCTATTAACAAATAAAGCACCATGGAAATTTTCAGAGCAGTTAGCAATTTTTTTTCTAGAAAATAAAGCTTGGCATCACACGTGACTCATCAGCCCTGCAGGCTATTCACATGTAATGCTGAGCCATATTTTCTCAGAAAAAAAGAGAAGAAAATGAGGTCTGCAAATGCTGTAATTGACAATTTAAGGCTTAACCCATTTTGTACCGGAAACCCCAAATCGGGTACCAGGGCAAACAGTGCAGGCCCAGATCAGACGCCACAGAATGCGGCGTCTGATCAGGGCCTCCACTTTTGCTAAAAGTTAAGCTATTTTCCTAGAAAATACAACCTGACACCCCTAAATTTAGAAATGGACTCCTGCTATATATAAGGAGGAAGATTCCATTTGGTACAAAAAGGGTTAATATTGGATACAGTTGGTTTTTCCACTATATGCATACCAATCTCCTCATCAGATTATCACTTTCAAAGTATTTATTGCACGTTTTTTCTTTCTAACCTTTTGTAACTTGTGCATACATGCTCTTACGTCATGTATATATGTATACATATTATGTATTCTATCTCTTTTTCAAAGAAAATAGATGCCCGCTTGCATGTAACATACTTTGTCCAGTGCTGACCTTGAAAAGAAAGTCAAGGTCAACACATGTAATTTTCTATTGATTACATGTATTTAATCCTGCAAGTTTGATGAAGGGGTTGTGGAACACCTAATACCATAAAAATCTAAAAAATTTGACCTTTTTAGGACTTCGTGTAATTCTCCTAAAATTTTAACAAATGGCGTCAAAAAGGTGCAGATGGACTATCAAACAGTGTAGACCCTGATCAGGTTGCTCTTTCTGGAGCAGTCTGATCTGGTCTGCACTGTTTGTTTAAACCTATCTGTCCCAATACCTGGGATCATTACGGTAATTCCAGCTACTTCATGTGGTGAGCCTAATTCTATTCTGTTCAAAATGGGGAAATGATCATCATGTCTTACCTGAAGTATACAGCTTCCAACAGTTTTATTCTCTGGAACTGATGCAAGGTATAAGCTCTGATCGAATGTTGGTTCTTTGTCATTCACATCCCTCACAGAAATACTAACTGTAACACTAGATGAAAGTGGAGGACTGCCATGATCTGTTGCTACAAGAACAAACCGCGGCTGAGAATCAACTTCACAATCCACTTGACCATTTGTAGTAATTAATCCAGAATCTGTATCCACATGAAACCAATCAGAATGAGTGTTTGGATTATCTTTAATATGATACATAATGCGAGCATTTTCGCCAATATCTAGATCTGAGGCATTAACCTGTAACACGGAGCTACCTGTTTCCGACATTTCTTGTATGACTGCAGAGTAACTGTTCTGGTCAAACACTGGAGCATTGTCGTTCACATCATCAATATACAATATGAATGACCTTGAGGCCGCAAGTGGAGGCGATCCTGAATATGCTGCAATAATAGTTAAATTATAGGACTCCTTGACTTCCCTGTCAAGTTTCCGCTCAGCTAGTACTAAATATATAACACTATCATGAGTTTCCAAGCCAAAATTGCCATCACCACCATTTAGTCTAACAGTTATATCAGAATTGAACACATCAGGTGCATCTGGGTCACTGACAGAAATTCTAGCAACATAATATCCTACTGTGACATTTTCAGCAATTCTAGGCTTTTCATCAGAGGTAAGAAACTTTAATTCAATATTTGCAGGAAGCTCCTTAATGTTTGTGATATCTATCTCAGCAACAGCTCTGGAAGGGGTTGTCGTATTATAACTGTCTTTAGCTGTGATATAGAGAATATATTTTTTTTGAATTTCATAATCTAATGGATTGTTCACTTTCAGCACACCTGAGATGTGGTCTACTACAAAATGCTCATTCGGGTCAGTCGAACGAACTATGGAATAACGTATTTTAGCATTATCACCAGCATCTAGATCAGTGGCTTGGACTTGTAAAACACTTGTGCCAACAGTTGTGTTTTCTGCAATACTGGCTGTATATTTGCTGAGGTTGAAAATTGGCTGGTTATCATTAGCATCTATGATTTCAACTTCAACTTGCATTGTAGCAGACAGTCGAGGATTTCCTCCATCATAAACTTCAACAATTAGCGTATAGTTCTGCGTTGTTTCATAATCTAAAGTACCATTTATGCCTAAATCTAAAAGAAGTGTCTGTGAATTTGGAGATCTGCCACTGATATAAAATGCTGAATCAACATTTCCAGACACAAGACGATAGCCTTCTATTGTGTTTGGTCCAATATCTAAGTCAACTGCAGATCCCAATGAAATCTTGTGATGTGGTGCATTCTCAGCAATAGGAATGAGTTTTCTGTTGCTAGTAAATGTTGGCGGGAATTCATTGACATCAAGTACTGTTATATTTATGCATATTAAGTCCCCACCTTTCATGACATGGAGCAGGTGTATTTCAGTTGTTTCCCTGTCCAATACCACTTTTGTTTTGATCAGACCAGTGGCATAGTTTATGTCAAACATATTTCTCTTCTCTTCATCCATTAAAAAGAAATCTCTGTAAGGTGGTTGCAGAGTGGCATTAAGACCATCTTTAATATTTCCCACTTCAGTACCTGCATTCTCATTTTCACTTACAGAAAGCTGCACAACCACAGAACAACCCACACTATCAGCCCCCAGTAGTGTGACAAACCCTAAAATAATAAGGGCTGTCAGTAATAGTTTTGCCCCCATTGTTTCCTCTTATTACATAACCATGATAACCTTTGAGATCTTTTCTCCGACTCCAAATCCTTCAGTTCCAGGTCTCCTCATTTTCAGCTCGCATTATCTTTCACTTATAGACCTGCAATATAAAATTTTACACACCAAAATAAGCATTTTAACTTACATGGATAAAGTACAAGGAAATTCTTCATCAGCAACCGTTTCGAATTTTTATATTGCATTTTACAGTAACTTTGACATTTCATATGAACTGGTAAATAAGAATAAAAAACAGATACCAGAGACAGTTGAAGACAGCAAAAAAAGAAAAGCAGAGAAAAAGCAAAAAGTATAAGCTGGATGCTCAGATACTGAATGATACATTATGAAAGCACGCCTATGCAAATGCACTGTAAACTGTACCACCGAAAAAAACAAGCTTTTTAAGATGAAATATTGTGATATTTTTTCTTACTTCACAGAACCACCTAACGAATACCAACAATCTATAGTTTAGAGCAGAAATAAAAAAATAAGGTTTACCCCTGTAAACCCCAGTTTTACTCTATACAAGTGGGGTTCAATGGGGGTCAAAATTATATAGGTGTGTTTTTGTGATGACACCATGTAATTGAGTTGTTAGGTGAGGCGAATATGTTGTGTAATGTGAACATATATTTGTAATTGAGTCATTGGGTGAGGCAAATGTTTTGTGTAATGTGTACATGTATTTGTAATTGAGTTATTGGCTGAGGCAAATGTGTTGCGTAATGTGTACATGTATTTGTAATTGAGTTGTTGGGTGAGGCGATTTTGTGTAATGTGTACATGTATTTGTAACTGAGTTGTTGGGTGAGGCGATTTTGTGTAATGTGTACATGTATTTGTAACTGAGTCGTTGGGTGAGGTGAATGTGTTGTGTAATGTGTACAGTATTTGGAATTGAGTTGTAACCATTCGCCTCACCCAACAAGTTGTTGGGTGAGGTGAATGTGTTGTGTATTGTCATTTTTGTGTAATGTGTACATGTATTTGTAATTGAGTTGTTGGGTGAGGCGAATGTGTTCTGTATTTGTTTGATGGTTTGATTTGAAGTTTAACGTCCCCGTCAACACTGTACAGGTCATTTGGAGACGTTGTTTCCAATTTTGAGGGACTTTTACCCGACACTGAGATGGAATGACATCTCAAGCCCTGTCGCATAATGAAACCAATGTGGTTTATATGCATGGATGGTCCGACCTGCACCGCTTTTCCTGGGCAAGCTAAGATCGCCTAAGCGGTATACCAGTACTCGTGTGCAGTCGGATTCAGCTCTTCGTGGGAGCATCATGCAGCCCATATATTTCTTCAAGCCCTGGTGGGCGGGGGCCTGAATGTGATGTAATTCATATACACATTACACAACACATTCCCCTCACCCAAGAACTCAATTACATATATTCATAAATTTCTTCTAAAAGACAGACTCTTCAACTGGCACTGTACTCCCAAACAGAATGTTAAGACATTAAGAAATAGGCGATGGCTACTGACAACCGGTTGTCAGCAGCCTGTGAGGCTACAGACAACCGGTTGTCACCAGCATGTGAGGCTGCTGACAACCGGTTGTCACTAGCCTGTGAGGCTGCTGACAACCAGCTGTATAAAACCTTAATTTAATAGCTTTTTTCTTTTATTATTAATTGATATGATATCCTGAATGAATTTATCTTTCCTCTAAACCTTTTTGGGGCACTTCTTGGTGTCTTTATGTTATTATTCAGTATTGCTATATATATATATATATATTTTATTATCCAGTATAGCTATATAATGTGTGTGCATGTTTGGGTTTGAGTCTTACATCCCACCAACATCTAAGGTCATACAGAGACAGAACTTCAGTTTAAAGACTCATCTGACGGTGTAAAGAAGCCTGGGATAGAACCCGCAATCCCTGGTTTAAGTCTATATATTGTAGGTTACATACTGATGTTCTTAGAAAAATATAAATCTGCAGCAGTATCTGCTGGTATGTTATCATAATTTAACCACATAGATGTGAATAAAAAGGAAGTCCAGAAATTACCATTAAATATTTTTAATTTAGTTAAAAGTTTATGGTGTGGTCTCGGTGGGTGGGGTAATTCCATATCAGCCAAGACTAGAGGAACTATATAACTGGGGATTTATGATCTTTTAATAATCCCTTAACTTAGGGTTGAGGCATATAATTGTTAAGCTGCAGAAATATGTTTATAAGATATTAGGATCTTTTGCATGCTGCCAAATTATGCTAAAATATGTAATTTTATTTGCATTTAGTGAATTTTGCTAAATGTTTGCACTTCCCTACTTCGCAAAAACCCACATTTCTCTATCAAGAACAGAATTGTACAATGTACCCTGTTTCGGCTGATGAATTTGTCAATGATTGGAAACTGCTAAATAATGGAAGATTTTCTGTATGAGACTATGAGATATGTGTCCTTGAATGCAGAAAATGCTATGGAAAATTCCTAAGTCAACAAGTTTTTATCTATTTACTACCAGAAAGACACCCTTGGTGTAGTTGAAATTTCTATTTTATGAGCATCAAAAAAGCAAAAACCGGCACATGTATTATATGGATCAAAGCAGTATCTGCAATATTCAGCCTTATAGGAACTGGAGTGGGCAGCGCATACCCTGGTTAGTGTCAATGAATGTACATGTATCTTATAGTATCATAAGGAACAATAATATATACATGTATAGTTCAGGGGTGGAGATTTGAACAGTTTCTGAGCTATTAAGCCATATTTAAACTGGAGGGGGTGGGGCATAGCCTCTAGGGAGCCGGTCAGTGTTAGGTACATGTGGTATCATAAGGAGAAATAAAATTTACAATTTAGGCACGGGGGATCTGAATGTTTTCCATAAGTTTTCCATGGTATTAAGCTTTATGTGAACTGGAGGAGTGAGGCATGCCCCAAGGGGATTCGCTTGTCAGTACAACTGGATGCATCTACAATGCACATGTTTAGCAGTGGGGATCTGAACAGTTTCCAAGATTCAGTCAATAGTAAACTGGGGTGAGGCATACCCCAAGGGGGCACCGGTTGATGTCATTGAATGTGTCTTATCATAAGCAAAAGCATCAATGAACATAAATGATTTAGCCCCTAAGATGCCACGAAAACATGCATCCAAAATGTTGTCTGCTCATATTGTCTGCTGCATCTTCTGGCAAACATTTAAAAATATGTTTGTATGAGTGCAAACAGTGTGTACTCTGATCAGACTGCATCAAGATCTGGTCCACACTGTTTGCAAAAATAACTTTTATAGCTACCGGCCAACACGGCAACTGTTCTGATTGGTATCTTAAGAACTGGGGTGGGGATCTGAACAGTTTCTGAGATGTTAACCCACACTGATCAGTGTAACATTTCCTAGATAATAGAAACCAAACTAGAGCGTGTAGACGATGGCACGCCATCTCAAATCCCCACTTTTCTGGCACAGCCAAATATAACACTGGTCTCGCACGCCCTGGCTGGTGTCATTGAATGCATCAAATCATAAAGAACAAGAATATATATGGTTTAGGGGTGGGGAATTGAACGGTTTCTGAAATATAAGGCCTTTAATGAAATGGAGGGGTGGGGCATGGCCCCGGCCCACCCCGGGGGACCTCTATGTTGAAGTCACTGAAAGCGTCTTATCATAAGGAACAAGAGTATATATAGGTTAGGGATGGGGATCTGAATGGTTTCAGAAATATATGTCCTTTTATGAAGTGGAGGGGTGGGGCATGGCCCCAGAGCAACCCAGGTGTCACCCTTGTCAGCGTCCCTAAATGTGTTGTATCATAATGAACAAGAATATATATGGTTTTGGGCTGTGGATCTGAACGGTTTCTGAGATATAAGGCCTTTAATGAAATGGAGGGGGTGGGGTATGGCCCCAGCGCACCCCTGGAGACCTCCAGGTTAGTGTTGCTGAAACTGTCTTATCACAAGGAACAAGAATGTATATGGTTTAAGGGGTGGGGATCTTAACAGTTTCTCAGATATTAGGCTTTTACTAAGGTGGAGGGGTGGGGGCAAGGCCCAGGCACACCCAAATTTAATGCTTCTCTCGCACACCCTCATCATGTAAGGAAGCTATGTACCAAATTTGGTTGCATTTCAGCCAGTGGTTAAGGAGGAGATAATGTGACGGATGGACAGACAGATGGATTGACAGAGGCATTCACAATAATCCCCTTATGCTTTTTTTTTTTGAAAGCGTTGGGATAACTAGTACTGAAATAAATTTGGTCTCCGCCCATCAGGGCTTGGAGAAATAGACTGGACTGGATGATGCCTCGACACCGAGCTGAAACTGACTACACATGAGTACCGGTAAACTGCTTAGAAGGTCTAAGCTGACCAGGCAAAGTGTTGGCAGTTTGACCGTCCATACATATAAATCCTATATTCGTCTCATTTGGCGGTTGGGCTTGAGATGTCATTACATCTCAATGCCTGGTAAAAGCAGGGATGGAAAATTCCACTTGTCCACTAGCCATGATGAGTAAGAAGCTTAGAGGATGAGTGAGAATTTGCCCAGTCCCTATGAAATTTACCAAAATCTTCATGCCCTTGGTAATACAGGACGAGTAAAATTAAGGAGAATTTTCCAGCCCAGAAAAGACCTACAAAATAGGAACAAACATCTCCAGAATGACGTGAATAGTGTTGACAGGGACTTTAAACCTCATCTCAAACAAACAAAACAGAAACAGATCAATGCTATGGACTCACTGGTATGAAATAACTGAAATGCTGGAACAAAAGAAAATCTACAGTTTGACTCTGGTGGCCTTATTTGAACTGGAGATATGGGGAATACCCCTTTGGAGTATTACTGAATGTGTCTTATCTTAAAAATATACATGGAATAGGGGCAGGGATCTGAACGGTTTCTGAGATACATGTATTAAGCCTTTTATGATGTGGATGTGGGGTGGGGTTCATGTTCTGGCAAGGGATGAGCCTCTTACAGAATTTTATATCCATATTTTATCATATTCCAGCTTACTCTGGACCCTTTTTGACAAAATAAATTTTGGGCTAATTTCTGAATGCCTCTGGAACTGGAGGGGGTGAGGCATACCACTCTGAATGGTTTCTGAGATACAATTAAGTCTATAATTTTATGAACTGGAGGGATTGAAGCATACCCCCAGGGGTCCAAGGTTGGTATCAGTGAATTTGTCTTTTCGAGTACCAGGGTTGTCAAATATTTGACTCGGCTCATTAATCAGTATTGCAGATGATATAATGAAAATGTCTTCAGACAATCCACACCGGCCACCGGTGCTATTATTAAATAGTTAGACATTTTCCCAGGCTCAAAATCTGAAACAAACTGATAGCTGCACATACTGGTAGGCTCCACATACGGGTAGCCTGATTGTTATTCTTTATGGTTACTCACAAATACATGTACTTTTCCATCCAAAACCTTAACTGACACAAGAACCCATTCAGAAATAGTCAAACAAACAAAAACCACAGTTGCAGACTCAAGACCATGTCCTTCAGAACATCAATTTTTTCCCAGGCAGCCAGTATCAGCCCAAATTGATGATAGCGTAGCAAACATAACTTAAAAGTTCTATTTCTACATCATGTCAAATGAAACCCTATCATTGTAAACAAGTTTTATATCAGCTGGTTGTCAGCAGCCTCACAGGCTGGTGACAACCGGTTGTCAGCAGCCTAACAGGCTGGTGACAACCGGTTGTCAGCAGCCTAACAGGCTGGTGACAACCGGTTGTCAGCAGCCAGTTCAAAATACCATAATGGACAATCAGACCCCCAACAGAAATGCTCCTGAATGAGCAGTCTGATCAGGGTCTACACTATTAGCCATTCCATTTGCACCTTTTGGACTCCTTGCTTGTTCGTTAAATGTTAAGGAGAATTATAGCATGTCGTCAAAATATCTGAAATTTTAAGATTTTTTATGGTAGCATTAAAATTTGTTTTCATATTTTTCAGAGAAAATGATGCTTCACATCTCATGTGAAATACACTGTTATGATCCTAAGTATTGGGACAGGCAGGCCTGAGCAATCAATTTTATCCCGGATCCGACTGCACCACTTTTTGGACGCCTTGCTAGATAGCTAAACAAACCCATTAAAATTTTAGGAGAATTACAACAAGTCCTCAAGATGTCCGAATTTTGAGGATTTTATAGTAACACAAAAATATTTCTGTCTGCAGCAGTAGCGATTGGCAGTTCAAGGGTTAACCACTCATATCAAGTCATTTACAACAGACTCAAAGTTATAAAGGGCAGATTTTGAATTAACCCATAAAATGCCAATCAAGACCATTGTCGCCTGTTTTGTCGTTTTTGCAAAAAGTGTGGAGCCTGATCTGGGTCCACTCTGTTTGCCTGGAAGCAAAAATATTTTTTAAAGGTTTGCAAAAAGATACAGCAGACGACATTTTTCAGATGTAGTTTGTCTCCGCGTCTTAAGGGTTAATGTTATTGTCCACATGCATATAACTGATTTGGGAAAACCAAGGTTATGGCTATTAATAAAGATATATCTATCGTAATAGAAAATAATTGCACCATTTTTATTGATCAAGGTTATAGTTATTAATACCAATTTATCGATGTTACAAGTGGTCAGCGTGTTGCGTGCACCCAGATCAGCTCAGCTCAGCCGGCTGCTGAGGAAATGTCTCAAAATTAAAATTCAGTGTTTGATGTCCATGAATGTTTGAAAAAGATGACAGTATTCCAACACAGAATGTACAATTTATTATACAGTGTTGATCCTGCATGGTGGATCTGGGCCATCTTATTGGGATATATATATTTATCACATGATGTCGCGTCTGAGAATGTAATAACGTCATGTAACATTCTCGATATCCACTAGTGGACCAAATATGCAAATTAGCTACATGTAGATACTCCCCGTAACGTTACATGTACGACATTCATAACGATGTCGTGTTTACTAATGGCGGAATATTGACATTTTTGTTAACAAATCGTGAATAAAATTCATTTTAAATGCCATATGATAAATAGAATCTTGCATTCGTGCTCATGTATTATTGAATTTATTAAACTTGTTGAAGAAAAGGGATAAAATGCTTGGCACAGCCCCACATTTTATCCCTTTTCATCAACTCGTTTAATAAATTCAATAATACATGAACACTTATGTAAGACCCTCTATATATTGCTTACCATTTAGCTAGATGCCCGTAGTATTTAGTAGAATGGAAGTTTCCCACTTCAGTGACGGAAAGAGTGCTCTCCAGAAACTCAAGGGTGAGAGGGTTTGAGG
The DNA here is from genome assembly GCA_963580285.1 of Lucinisca nassula. Classification (NCBI taxonomy): domain Eukaryota; kingdom Metazoa; phylum Mollusca; class Bivalvia; order Lucinida; family Lucinidae; genus Lucinisca; species Lucinisca nassula. The sequence goes on from OY757015.1 coordinate 137,865,942, forward strand.
GTAAATTCATCAAAGCAACTGGCCAATTGTCTCGGAGCACATGCTTGGAAATTGGTCATGAACAAGGACTTGGACGGTTTCACTACACCCTTAGGTTCTTAAACCAAATGCAAACAGTGTTGACGCTGATCAGATGCCACATTCTGTGGTACCTGATCTGGGGTCAGTTGTTCAAAGCATCGTTAGCTTAACGAGCTCGTTAGTGGTCAAATTGTTAACTGTGCTAGCAAGAACAATATCGAAAATTTTGGTATTTTTGCTGAAAAAATGTAAGCAGCTTTTGCATCCCCAAAAGCTGCTCACATTTTTTTCAGCAAAAATTTTAGCATATTTGCCATATTTAATGGTTCAAATTTTAGCGATATGTTAACTAACGACGTCGTTAGTTTTGAACAACTGGGCCCTGGTCTACACTGTTTGCCAAACCCAACACATGCAGCACTCTGACCTTATAGTGGAACAAAGAACACAGCTTTTTTTGAGTTGATAATGTTTGTCAACTGACCCAAAGTTACTAAGCAGAAAAGCTCTTCATGCAGTGCTAAAGTCCACACTGACTTGATGGAATATAGAAAATAGCTGCAGTGACTGAGGTCAGAGTTTTGTTTGTTTGTTTGATTTTAGGTTTAACGTCCCCGTCAACACTGTAAAAGTCATTTTGGAGACGTTGCTTCCAATTTTGTGGGACTTTTACCCGACACTGAGATGAAATGACATCTCAAGCCCTGCCGCCTAATGAAACTTATAGGGTTTATAAGCATGGATGGTCCGACACTCGCACCGCTTTGCCTGGGCAGGCTTAGATCCTCTAAGCGGTTTACCAGTACTTGTGTGCGGGTCGGTTTCAGCTCTGCGGGGAAGCATCATGCAGCCCATCTATTTCTTCAAGCCCAGATGGGCGGGGGCTGGACTGAGGTCAGAGTCTTGCATAAGACAGTTATCTTGGAATCATAGGTTCGGCTTGGTAGACAGTGTAGACCCAGACCTGATGCCACAGACCTACACTGTTTGCTTAAAAACTAGAATTCTGGGGTTAAATGAAACAGGTTACATCAACAGTCCAGGACTATTTCTTCAACCTCACAGAGACAATTGACCCACCAGTACTCTCAGTGCTTTATTTACTGTATTCCTCCTATTTAGTGCCCAGGAAAAAGAGGGGGCGCTTATTAGTAAGGCTGACACGATTAATTGTATAATTGATTAATCGGTCGATAAATTCCAGAAAAATGATTATCATTTTTGATTTGCTTGTAATCGATTACTTGACAGGTACAATTTACTAACCAAAGTTATGCCTAAAATAGCTAGATGAGGGGCAAAATGTGCAGACCCTGACGAGACGCTGCATTCTGCTCAGGCCTGTCTGTTCAAATATACATATAGTAAAGTACAACATATGGTAAGAGACATGCTCAGACAGGTAAAATTATGACAAAAAAACATAGCGATACTAATCGATTATCCATCGCAATGACATGACTGACATGATTATCTTTTCAGCTCCGATTAGCCAGCCTTACTTATTAGAGACAAAAATCGTACCAGATAAAAGTACTAGTAGTTTTCCATTAGAATATGGTAGAATCACCAAGTGGTCAACACAGACGCTGTGATCGCAAGGGGTTTAGAGTGAGTGAGTGTTCGAGTTTACGTCCCACCAACAGCTAAGGTCATACGGAGACGGGACCTCGGTTTAAAGACTCATCCGAAAGTCTTGAGAAGCCTGGGATCGATCCTGCGATCCCTGGTTTACAAGGTGAGTTGCATAACCACTACACCACGGAGGCTTCTACAAGGGGTTTAGAAATATATTGCATGATATGATTTACAAGGAATAGGGTATTCATGTTGTTAAATTTTATGGGTGCTCATTATGACTAGACAGAGCCAATGTTTTGTGGCTTTGTCAAACATTTACCTTTAAAGTCCCACTTCCCTCTGCAGAATGGTTTACAAAGGAGTTCATTATATTGCTTGACATGTACATATATACTGCAATGTGTCCAAATGATATACATTTGGTGATCGCTATTGATAGCCGGTTGTCAAACTTGCAGCTGAAACAGCCAGCTAAAATATATGGGTGGTATATTGACAAAAAAATAATTATTACTATTTAATTTACTGATTTTTATTTTATTTATATGCTTAAGAATAATTCAACACATGAATTTTATCATTTTTAAATACTTTATTACCGTAGTTATTTTTGAAAGCCGACTATCACCAGCGATAGTTCGCTGGTGATAGTCCAGCTAAGTTATATGGATTGCATATTGACAAAAAAATAAATAACCAAATAATTTACTAAATTTCATTCTATGAAACATTTAAGAATAAATTAACATGTCTATGGTTGTGGTACTTGAATTTTTTCACTTTCAAACATTTGTATTGTGTTTTTTTTATTTTTGTGTCATAAGATGGCATATATTTTCATGTGGAAATTCAGTTAGTTTTTGTTTTGTTTGCTGTTACTAAGTCTCGCACTTGCTTTGGCAGGAAGACTCAGGCAAGCAAGTTTCCATACACGATTTTTATTGCTTTCTGTTGCGCAGCATTTTTTTTCTATTGCTTTTTTAGGACTTTTGAAGTGATTATTTGGGCAAATATGCATGCTAATTAAGCTTCTGAACTGATGAAATCGTTTCTATGGTCAGTCTTTCCCTTCTCATGATACATGTACAAGAGCAGTTCCTGGACTAAGTGCTAGAAAATTGGTCTTCTGATATCAGGGGCCAGTTATTCAAAACTAACGACGTCGTTGGTTAACTTATTGTTAGAACTTTGATCATTTATTATGGCAAATATGCTAATACTTTTGTTGAAAAATGTGAGCAGCTTTTGCAGATGCAAAAGCTGCAGACTGCTCATATTTTTTCAGCAAAAATACCAAAATTTTAGATATTGAACTTGCTAGAACACTTAACAATATGACCACTAACGAGCTTGTTAAGCTAATAATGCTTTGAACAACTGGCCCCAGGACTGCAGCCTCATAATCATCACACCATGTGACCAAACTTGATTTCAGAAGCTTGCCAGGCACTTAGTCCATGGACTGAGAGGAGGGGCAGTTGTCAGTTTCTGGCGAAAGAATCATTAGAATGTGCTCTGTACCAGTCTGGCCAGGAAAAGTTTGGTTTGTGAAAAAAGCGTGGCTTCATATAACCTTAACAGAGTTGAGTGGGTTGGTAAACTCCTAAGAAAAAAATTGTGGGCAAATTTTTTATTGTCTTAAACTATTCAGTTTGTTTTGTTTGATTTGAGGTTTAACGTCCCTGTCAACACTGTAAATACTCCAATTTTGTGAGACTTTTACCCGACATTGAGATGAAATGACATCTCAATCCCTGCCGCCCAATGAAACCAATAGGGTTTATAAGCATGGACGGGCCGATAAACTATTCAGATGAAGCAGTAGAGATTTTTATTGTTTAGTACAAGTGTTTTGATTTTTTATTTATTTTAGTATTTTAAGATTATCACAATAATAACACTTTTTTTATATTTTTATTTTTTTTTATTTATTTATCATTAATTATTATTATTATTTTGTTGCTATAGCACACACACACCAATATTCACCACAATGAATGGCAAACATCACAATGGCACTAAGGATGTCTTGAAAAACAGTATCAAAATCCATATATCGCACAGAATCCTAGTTATACATATAAATTTCCAAGCTGAAGCATATCAAATGAATGTCATTAGATTTGTCGATCCAGACTATAAATTTGGACACATTCAAACAAACACACACAAAAATGAATTGGCAAGCTTCTGTTGCGGTTATTTTTCATTATTTCATACATTCATTCGCTACTTTTGACAGTCCAAACCACTTGACGAACACACCGGTCTTGCACAAGTATCAACACCTTTGAATATTGAAGTGTAAATAAAACACAAGGCAATACACAAACACTGAAAGCAGGAAATCACCTGTCAATATTCGGCTTTCACCAATTGCCTTCTTCTCTCTTGTGCCATTGTGTATTCATAAGTAAATCCCGCGTTTAAAGGCTGCCATTAAAATCCTAAAACAAGTGAAAATTGTGTCCTTTCCCCGAGTTGAAGAGTAACCACCGTTTTACTATATTTACTACATGAATGCATGTAAATTTAATTGGTAAATCTGGAAAGGAGGTGACCAAAATTTCAAATCCGAAATGGGCAGTTGTGTTTTGTTGCGAAAAACAATCACAATTTAACAGAATTGCATTTGTTCTGTTAAACTAAATTTAAACCTTTCTTAATTATCAACATGTCACACAAAAAGAGAAAGAACAATTGTTGGATAAGAACGATTGTTGTTATCTATCGGAGTTGAATAACTTGACCTTCCTTTCGGAAGGGCACCTTTCATTGAGCAGACGGTTCTCTTTCATGTTTTTGCAGTTATTATTATCATTATCATTAATATTATTTTTATGGTATTTTATTGGTCTTGTTCGGTTATATGGATATGATCGCAAAGGGAAAACGCAACTAATTTCTAAGAAAAGAAGTAAACAAAGACGTGGCTTAATTAAAAACTAATAAATTAATATGTTTAAAGTGGATCTACAATGAAAACAATAATAATAATAATAATAATAAAATGAATAAGAATAAAAATTAAAAACATAATAGTAACTATAATAATAATAATAAATAGATAAATAATAATAATAATAAAATCGATTAATTCTGATTTGTATTTTTTTTTCTTTTTTGTATGTATGCCTGTAGGATTTAAGTCCCTTGTCTAGTTGTTATTTTTTTTTAACACAGACATTACGCTAACTCTCCCGTACGACATGGTGCATTTTTCACATCTACAAAATGGCTACTTTTCTGATAAAAATCCGTGATTTTTTTTCTATAAATGCTCATAACATAGGTTGTTTGTGCTCGTTAGAACCGCCTCTTTGAGGCGGTTCTAACGAGTACCCACAACCTATGTCTTGGAGCAGAAATAAGAAAAATAATGAATACCCCCGTAAACCCCAGTTTTCTCTGTATAAAATGGGGTTTAGTGGGGTCTTCATTTCACGGACTTGTTCACGTGATGACAAGACAATGGGATCTTCCACCTAATAAGTTTGGAGTGATCCATTTCCAGTTAAAGCGGTGTCAGGTTTGTTTTTGTTGGCGGTAAATTTAACTAAAAATGTATAGCATAATTATGTTATTCCAGCAAACATTCTGGGTCAAGTCCCAAAAATGGGCCGCTGAATGACTCTAAAAATGTTTTTTTTTTTTGGTTGTTGTTGTTTTTTTTCAGGCTGATGAAAATTTAAGACATTTTTTTTTCTAATTTCTATTTCGGAGATTGAAGGTGCTCGTCAGGACAGCTCAAGGCCGCAGACGGTTCTAACGGGGCTAAGAGGAACGTGGAAAATATTCATTGCACTTTGAAAGAGGTTGCTTGAATGCTTTTTGTTCACGCTATTACGCAGAATCAGAGCACATGCTGGTGATGTTTGTTTATAATAAAAATCAAAAATGAGTTCCTTTAAGAGCAATGAAAACATTCATAAGAAAAAAGATGGGTCATACTACGTAGTTTCGGCTAATAAAGCCTCATCAGTGACCCTGTAGTGATCCAGCAAAGAAAGCCAGAGGTAACATACTGCAATTTTGCGAATTTCGAATAGGCAGTCGATACAAAGACTGATATAAATCAAAATGGAGTCCAAATAATTAAAAACCTGTCTAGAATATGAATCTAAACCAATAATTTATTTCTGATTTCTCAGAATATTCACGCTGATCTCAAAGGACCAAAAGTAAAATATAAACTGCACTATGTTTGATTATAGATTTAACGTCCGCTGTAAAGGTCATTTTTGAGACGTTGCTTCCAATTTTGTGGGACTTTTACCCAACCTTGACATGAAATGACACCCAAGACCTGCCATCCAATGAAACCAACAGGGTTTATTAGCATGGACGGACCGACTCGCACGGCTTTGCCTGGGCAGGCTTAGGTCCTCTAAGCGATTTACCAGTACTTGTGTGCGGGTCGGTTTCAGCTCTGCGTGGAAGCATGGTGCAGCACATCTATTTCTTCAAGCCCCGATGGGCGGGGGCCTTGCTGGTGATGTACGGTCAAATCTTCATCAGCGTCCTCAGGATGTAAAAGAGGCGCAGCATATAAAGGACTTCGCACAGTCTTTGGAATATGTATACAATGTACACCGTGTGTGTTCCCTCCTGGGCTTAAGGTGAAACTTGTAGAAAGGAAGTCTGGGACCCCAAGGGAGTTGTCCTTGGTGAAGAAATTAAAAAAAAAAAAATTAAAATAAAAAAATAGAGCTGCTAGATTTGTAACAAGCAGATATTGCTTTGAAACCGGGAGTATGAAGGAAATTGAGTTCCAAGAAAAGGAGAAGAGGCAGTGGGCAAAGGTCTAAAAGGTGCTGTTTTTAGCGAAAGACCACTTAAATTTATGACTATTAATTCTGCTTTAAAAAGCTTATTCAGTAGGTTGCAGTTATTCTTTCTTTGTGTATTCTGCATACAGTGACCTCTGGTCATGGACCACCTTCGGGACTGTTCAAAAGTGGTCTTGAAGACCACTTTTGAACAGTCCCAAACGTGGTTTTAATATTGGAATTTTACAGTATACATATCAAACAATACCCAGGTTAGCACAATAAGTTTTGTTTGATTTGAGGTTTAACGTCCCCGTCAACACTGTATAGGTCATTTTTGGAGACGTTGCTTCCAATTTTGAGGGACTTTTACTCGACACTGAGTTGAAATGACATCTCAAGCCTGTCGTCCAGTTAAACCAATAGAGTTTATATGCATGGACGGTCCAACTCGCATCACTTTTCCTGGGCATGCTTAGAACCACTAAGCGGTTTACCAGTACTCGTGTGGGGTTGGTTTCAGCTCTGCGTGGAAGCATCATGGAGCCCAATCTATTTCTTCAAGCCCCAATGGGCGGGAGCCTTAGCACAATAAGTGAAAGTTCAATTCGTCAGCTGAGGAAATTTTCTATTTTGGAAGGGCATTCCAATCTCGAATGGCCCGAGGGAAGAAGGAGCCTTTGTAAATGTCGATTCTTGCAGTAAGGGTCTGAAATGTCAATGGGTGATGGTTTCTGTAGTGCCTTATTGGGTGAATTGAAGGTCATGTGGTACCCTTTAGACCCCTGTAAAATAGTATAAAAACAATTAAACTTCTGTCACCTGGCAAGGCTCCAGGATCAGATGCAATACATGCAGAGATCTACAAATCAGGAGGTAATCCAGTTGCAAAGAAACTAACAGAGTCAACTCACGTCATGTGGAGAAAAGAAGCCGTCCCTCAAGAATTCAAGCATACATCAATTACTCACCTATTCAAACCGGATCTGTTGCAATCCTCGGGGCTTCTCTTCATTGTCAATTGCTGGGAAGATCCTTTAACCTACTGAATGAACACCTTGAACAGTCAGGGTTTCTACCAGAAAGCCAGTGTGGGTTCAGGAAGGTGCAATGGTGAGGCAGTTTCACAATGGTATGCTAAATGATGACAAATTTTCTTGACCGACAAATGAAGTCAAGAAAGGCTGTGTACTAGTGCCGACACTTCACTGCCATGCTCACAGTTACTTTTCAGGATGGTGATCATGGTTTCTAATACCTATAAGGTATCGCTTTGATGGGAAGGTTTTTAACCAAAGAAGTTGGCAAACTAAATCCAAGGAGCAGACAGAGGTGTAAGACGAGTTCATGGTGCTCCAACAGAAGAGAAGATGTAATGAAAAAATGAATAAGCACTGCTTATTAGACCCCCCACCCCCGACGCCCCCAACTTCCCCCCCCCCCCCGCAAGTTAATGGTCAATAAAAAGCGGAAAGAGTGTTATGGACAATATGAGCTACAAGGGTGTTATGGACAATAAGAGCTACGAAGGGGAATACGGCCCCCGCTTATTGGGCCTTGAAGAAATAAATGGGCTGCATAATGCCTCCACGCAGAGCTGAAACCGACCGCACACGAGTACTGGTAAACCGCTTAAAGGATCTAAGCCTGCCCAGGTAAAGCGGTGCGAGTCGGACCGTCGATGCTTATAAACCCTATTGGTTTCATTTGGCGACAGGGCTTGAGATGTCATTTCATCTCAATGTCGGTAAAAGTCCCACAAAATTGGAAGCAACGTCTCCAAAATGACCTATACAGTGTTGACGGGGACGTTACCCAAAGAAAAAAAAAAACGAAGGGGAATAATGGTCCGTTGACACTTTTCGGTAGCAGCAACATCTCAACATTTATGATAAGATTCCTAGATATATGCAGGAAAAACTATGAAAAAAAAAAAAAAAAAAAAAAAACTACAAAGGAAAATAACTATATAACCATTGATCCATGGCCCCTGATTTTTCCCTAGCAACAATAGCTTATTAATATCAACTTTTATGTAAAATATGATAAGGTTCCTACAATCATTAAGCAAGATAGACGGAAAAAAAAAACACAAAAGGTTATGGACACTTCAGAAACTCCAAACGGGAATACAATAACAGAATTGATCCCTTGACCCTGCGTTTGCTGTAGCAGCAAATCTCATGAATTTCACCATTTTTTCAAAATATGATAAGATTCCTAATTATATCAAATATGCAGAAAAAAGTCAAAAACTGCAAAGGGGAATAACTATGTAAGTATTGATGGCTGGGCCCTGATTTTTCCTTAGCAACAAAATCTTATCAGTATTAACATTCATGCAAAATATGTTAAGCTTCCTAAATCTATTAAACGAGATAGACGAGAAAAACAGGTGTTGCAGACACCAAACATATTTTTCACGAATGATAAAGGGGAATAACAGTAAGAGTATTGAGCCCTGGACCCTTATTTTTCTGTAGCAGCAACATTTTATAACTGTCAACATGTATGCAAAATATGATAAGATTCCTAACATAATTAATCAAGTTATAGCAGGAAAAAACCAACCAGTTTTATAGAACTGCAAAGGGGAATAACTATATAAGTATTGATCCCTGGACGCTGATTTTTCCCCTAGCAACAACAGCTTGTCAACATCAATAGCTATGCAAAATATGATTAGATTCCTAAAATTATTAAACAAGATAGACAGGAAAAACAAGTGTTATGGACATGTGGCAAACATATTTTTCAAGAATTACACAGGGCAATAACTATAAAATAAAAAAAAAAACATGTCCTTTTCCGGGTTCCGTACAAAGAAGGTTTTGTATGCAATCTTCTTCTCTGGTGAAGGAGTTGCAATAAAAGTGCTGGTGAAAAAGGACAAAGGCACCACCGGTTAATACTACAAAGACGTTGTACTGAAGAAACTGAAAAAGTATTAGCAGAAACGACGCCCTGCCACTGGTTTTAAACATGTCCGTCTTCTACATGACAATCCCGTCTCCGTATGACCTTAGCTGTTGGTGGGACGTAAAACTCAAACACTCACTCTTCTACATGACAATGCCTCCACTCATACCTCTGCAATAATAACGGCATTTTTGAAGAAAGAAAAAGTAACTGTTTTGCCTCACCCCCCATATTCCACATTGCCCCATGTGATTTCTTTTTTTGTTTCCGAAATTGAAATCATTCCTTGTTGGGCGGAAATACCAGTACCGATAAGCCCCATGTGATTTCTTTTTGTTTCTTATTACTGTGCGTACGGGCAGTCAGCGTACCGTGACGCTTTCAAGCTGAAACTTTGCATTTCTAGCCACGGGGAGTACTTCGAGGGCATGAAATGAGCACTTTTGAGCTAACTTGAAGTTTGAAGTCTCCAGATAGAAATAAGCAATTCTTTTCAAAAATCCCTCGTACTTAATACCGAAATTTCACAAGGTGGATTGCATAAATTTTATGATCAAGAATTTAGCTTCAGGGCTATAATTTGAACATTCTTGGTAGAGGTCCACTAGATGTACCAAATATCAAAGGCCCCAGGGCTTATGGTTACAAACAAGAAGACTTTTCATGTTTTCCTGTATTATACTCTGTATAAAATCCGTGACCCCTTAGACAGGGGCTTCTTTTTTTACACCAGGGGTATTATTCTTGGTAGGGGTACTAGACAAAGCTGTAAGCCAATATCAAATGCCAGGGCCTTCTGTTTTTAGAACAAGAGGTTTATAAAATTTCCGCTAAAACATGTGCGAAACAAATAGGCCCCAGGACGGGGCCATTTTGGTCCCAGAGCTATAATTTAAACAATCTTAATAGAAGACAACTTGATGAAGCTATGTACTTTAGACAATAAAAGTTTTTCCTATACTCGTATATGTTCATGTAAAACAAAAGGACACTGCAAAGGGGCCATTTCTGGTCCCAGTGCTGTAATTCGAACAATCTGGGTTTAAGACTACCAGACAAAGCTTTGTACCAAATATTAAGGCCTGGGTCATCAAGTTTCAGACAAGAATATGTTTTAAGGTTTTCGTTATGTAAGTCTGTAAAACTTCTCCAAGCCCCTTGGTGGGGACAATTTGGACTTTAAGTTGAACAATCTTGGTAGAGTACTATACTAGATAAAGCCTTGTACCAAATATCAAAGGCATGGGTCTTCTGGTTTTAGACGAAGGTTTTCCATATATGGGTCTGTGTAAATCATGAAATCATGTGGGCCCCTGGGCACGGTCGTTTTTGGCCCCAGGTCTATAATTTCAACAATCTTGGTTAAAGTCCACTAGACAAAGCTGTGTAGCCTGCCCAGGAAAAGTGGTGTGAGTCGGACCGTCCTTGCAAATAAACCCTATTGGTTTCATTGGTAGGCAGGGCTTGAAATGTCATTCCAGCTCAATGTCGGGTACAAGTCCCACAAAATTGGAAGCAACGTATCCAAAATGACCTATACAGTGTTGATGGGGACGTTAAACCTCAAATCAAACAAACAAAGACAAGCTGCTGTGTACCAAAGGGCCATCTAGTTTCAGACAAAAAGATTTTCGAAGGTTGTTCCAATATAGATAAAGTAAAACCTGTGGGTCCCTGGGTGGGGCAAAGTTTGGCTCGAGAGCTTTAATTTTAATAATCTCGGTAGAGGTTTACTAGACAAAGCTGTGTATTAAATATCAAAGGCCTACGGCTTCTGGTTTCAGACAATATTTCTAAAGGTTTTCAATATAATAAGTCTATGAAAAACGTGGGCCCCCTTTTTGGCCGCAGGGCTATTATTTGAACAGTGCTGGCAGAGGTCGACTTTACAAAGCTGTCTACTAAATATCAAAGCCTCTGACCAGAAGGTTTTTAAAGGTTTACCCAATGTAAGTTTATCTAAAACATGGCCCCATGCAGGGCACAGCTACCTTTGGCCCAAGGGCTATAATTTGAACAATCTTTCTTGAGGTCCACTAGGCGTTGCTGTGTACCAAATAACAATTAAAGACCTTAGCCATTTAGTATCAGAAAACAAGATCTTTGACGGTTTTCTCATTGGGTCTATATCAATTGCCTGAGCCTTCTGGTTTCAGGCAAAGAAGACAAAAAGTTTTTCCCTATAGAAGTCTTGTGTGAAACGTTTGGGCCTGCGGTGGGGCCATTTTTGGTCAAAGGGGTCTATAATTTGAACAATCTTGGTAGAGGTCCACTTGAAAAAGCTTCATACCAAAATTCGAACAGTCTTGGCACGTTCCACAAGATGAGGTTGTGCACCAAATACAAAATGCCTGAATTAACCCTATTGGTTTCATTGGGCGACAGGGCTTGAGATGTCATTTCATCTCAATGTCGGGTAAAAGTCCCACAACATTTCGAAAACACATCCGTGTGATATAGTGCATTCTTCAAACCTCAAAAAGGTTTTTTTTTTTTGACGAAAATTTGTGATATTTTTCTTATTTATACTCCAAACATAGGTTTTAGGTGCTCGTTAGAACCGCCTCATTGAGGCGGTTCTAACCGTTAAACGAGTACCCACAACCTATGTATTGGAGCACAAATAATGAAAATAATGTTTACCCCCGTAAACCCCAGTTTTCTCTATATAAAGTGGGGTTTAGGGGTGTCTTTATTTTACGGACTTGTTCACGTGATGAAATTGGAAGCAACGTCACCAAAATGACCTTTACAGTGTTGACGGGGAAGTTAAACCTCAAATCAAACAAAACAAAATGCCTGAGCCTTCTGGTTTCAGACAAGAAGATTTTCAAAGGTTTTTGGCTATAAAGTCTATGTAAAGCGTGGGCCCCTTGGCATGGTCATTTTTGTAGCAAATATCAAAGATGACAGACTGCATGTATGGTAGTTAACCCAATCACGGTTGACCACTTTGCTTCTCTCTTTAATTGCACGCCTGTGGGTCAGGCCTCAGATTCTATCACAGTCCCAACGTAAAGGCTTACTAAGGATTAGAGAGAATTTGATTTTAGGTAATGTTGGTTGGTGTCTGATGCTCTGACTGGTTGGGCCCATTGGAGCCTTAACTGTTTTTTTTTCTCCAGCATTTCAGTGGTTTCTTGCTGTCGAGTCCTCACCGCACATTCATCTCTGTGGTTGTTTGATTTTTGTGTCCACGGAGATTTTGCACTGATGAGCTGGGAGGCCTTCATGCAGACTGAACGAATTATTTGTCTAAATCGCGACGGAAGTAAGGGCGAAGGTTGCGGCCGCGTAAAATCGATTTTAGCCCCAAGTGGAAATCGTTTCACTGACCGTTCCAAGGCGGTTCTTCTGTCGTGGTTTATTTTTGTTATGGTTTGTCTTTGAGTGTGTGTATCGCTTATACCTTTTTGTTTTGGATAGCCAATTGGCCATTTTGTGGGAAAGTGACTGTCTTTTTGGCTTTCCGCTATTTGTGTTTCCATTAGGGTCTAGTTAATTCATGTTTGTGTTTCTTTCCCCTTGAGCTTCGATTCCTGATCATTGCCTTTACTTCTATTTCTAGTTTAATACATAGAGGATTTTACACGAGTGTCCATGTATTATTGAATTTATTAAACTCGTTGAGGAAAAGGGATAAAATGCGAGGCTTTGCCGAGCATTTTATCCCTTTTCCTCAACGAGTTTAATAAATTATTGATATAGAGGATCTTACACGAGTGTCCATGTATTATTGAATTTATTAAACGAGTTGAGGAAAAGGGATAAAATGCGAGGCTTTGCCGAGCATTTTATCCCTTTTCCTCAACGAGTTTAATAAATTCAATAATACATGAGCACGAATGCAAGATTCTATTTATCATATGACATTTAAAACGCGTTTTATTCTCGATTGTTTACAAAAATATCAATATTCCGCCATTAGTAAACGGGACGTCGTTAAGGACGTCGTACATATAACGTTACGGGACGTATCTAGCTAATTTGCATATTTAATCCACTAGTGGATTATCGAAAATAATACATGGTGTTATTACACTCTCAGACGCTACGTCATATGATAAAAGAAGATTTTTAAGGTTTTTAGCTCACCTGTCATGTAGTGACGAGGTGAGCTTTTGGGATCACTTTTTGTCCGTCGTCCGTCATGCATGCGTCCATCCGTCTGTAAACCTTTTCTTCAAACGACATCTCCTCCTAAACCGCTGATCGGATTTTGACAAAACTTCACAGGAATGATCCTTAGGTGGTCCCCTTTCAAAGTTGTTCAAATGGTTCCGGTCCGTTGCACATCTAGGTCACAGGAGCGAAAAACAGATTTTTTTTACTGAAAATTTAAAAAATCTTCTCTGAAACTGCATGGCCCAGGTTTTTGATATATTATATGAAGCTTCATCTGGTGGACCTCTACCAAGATTGTTAATATTGCAACCCTTGGGCCAAAAATGGCTTTGTGCGGGGCCCTTCTGGTTTTACATGGACTTATATAGGGAAAATCTTAAAAAAATCTTCTCTTCTGAAACCGCAAGGCCCAGATCTTTGATATTTGGTGTGAAGCTTCATCTAGTGGACCTCTATCAAGATTTTTCAAATTATATCCGTGGAGTAAAAAATACCCCCGCCCGGGGCCATTTGGTTTTACATAGATTTATATATGGAAAATCTTTATAAATCTTCTTCTCTGAACCCAGAAGGCTCAGGTCTTTGATATTTGATATGAAGCTTAGTCTAGTGGACCTCTGTCAAGAATGTTCAATTTATAGCTCTGGGGCCAAAAATGCCCCCCTACCAGGGGCCCACTGGTTTTACTTAGACTTATATAGGGAAAATCTTCATAAATCTTCTTGTCTGAAACCAGAAGGCTCAGTTCTTTGATATTTGGTATGAAGCTTTGTCTAGTGGGCCTCGACCAAGCAATTTATAGCCCTGGGGCCAAAAATGACACTGCCCCAGGGCCCATTGGTTTTACATAGACTTATATAGGGAAAACCTTTAAAATCTTCGTGTCTGAAATCACAAGTCCTAGATCTTTGATATTTGGTATGAAGCTTTGTCTAGTAGACGTCTGCCAAGATTTTCAAATTATAGCCTTGGGGCCAAACATGGGCCCACCCCGGAGCCCAATTGTTTAACATAGACTTCTGTAGGGAAAACCTTTGAAAATGTTCTTATCTGAAACCAGAAGGCCTAGGTCTTTGAGATTTGGTATGAAGCTTCATCTAGTGGACCTCTGCCAAAATTGTTCAAATTATAGCACTGGGGCCGAAAATGGGCCCACCCCGGGGCCCACTTGTTTTTCATAGACTTATATTGGGAAAAAGTTTATGTAAAACGTGGGGCCGAAAGGGGGCCATTTTTGGCCAAAGGGCTACACTATGAACAATCTTGGCAGAGGTCTACTTGACAAAGCTGTGTATCAAATACCAAACGCCTGGGCCTTTGAAGATTTTTAAATGCTTTCCCTATTTAAAATCGAGGTGAAGGCAATTATCAGAAGTCTATGTAAAACAAATGGGACTGGGACAGTGCCAGTTTTTACCCAGGGCCATAATTTAAACAATCTTAGTAGAGGTCCACTAGATGAAGCTTCATACCAGATATCAAAGACCTGAGACAAGAAGATGCTCAAGGCTTCTCTACTAAAAGCGTCTATGCAAAACATGTGACCCCATAGGAAGGTGCCAATTTTGACCCCAGGGCTATTAATTTGAACAATCTTGGTAGAGGTCCATTAGGTGAAGCTACCAAATATCATAGAACTTGGCCTTCTGGTTTCTGACTAGAAGATTTTGAAGGTTTTTGCTAATTTTCCCTTATTTGTTGCCATGGCAACCAGAGTTCTGCATGGCATGGAATTCTTCGAACAATTTTGAAAGAGTAGTATACATAATGGGGAATTTCTCTGGAAAGTGTACCTCTACCCCATAGAAGGCTCTATTTGCCAAATCTCGGCACCCAGGAGGAGATCCTCTAGCCCAGAGAAGGCTCTATTTGCCGAATCTGGGCTCCAAGGAGGCGATCCGGGGAAAGTGTACATGTGAATATGCTCACGAGCATCTCCGGAAAGTGTACCTCTACCCCATAGAAGTATCTATTTGCCAAATCCTAGCTCCCAGGAGGAGATCCGGGAAAAGTGTACCTTCTACAATGCACAAAGATACATGTCGGCAGGAGCCTGGCAAACCGATCGCGGCAGGAACATAAATACCACTACTTTTCGTAGTCTATGGTTCCGGTGGAGTGGGCGTAGATGGGCTTCTTGCTGAATGTGCATTGGAATATTTCGGTGTCCTCGTTTGGATACACCTGCTCCCAGAGGGCCTTGCTGTATACTGGTTGTAGACACTCTTCCCTATCGGCAAAGAAGAGACACCCGATTTGGTTCTCTGGTGCCTTTGCATAAGCCAAGCTTTGAACAGTGTTTTTATGGGGTAGAGATCCCCTCCTGGGAGGCAAGATTTGGCAAATAGAGCCTTTTATGAGGTAGAGGTACACTTCCGAGAAATTCTCCAGTATGTATACTACTAGAAGACCACCATAAGATCATTTCTGCGTTGTTTTGTGGGAATCTATTAAGTGGTTTAGGAGATGTCATTTAAAGAAATTTTGGATGGAAAGACAGAGGGACAGATGGATGACGGGGGCAGATGGTGACCGATCACAACAGCTCCCCCGGAGTGGATGGACAGACAGATGGACTACGGAGGCAGATGGTGACTGATCACAACAACTCCCTGACGGGGGGGGGGGGGGGGGGGAGTGGGGTGGGGAGGCGATTTAAAAGTCTATTTTTGACTCCTGCAACTAGCTAGATTTGCAGTTGACTGGAACCATCTGAACAACTTTAAAAAAGGACCAATAAGAATCATTCCTCTGAAGTTTGGTCAAAATCCAATCAGTAGTTTAGGAGATGTTGTTTTGTCGCATGATGGACAAAATGAGATTACGAAAGCTCACCTTGTCACTATGTGACTACAGAACCTGTAAAGGGTAATATGGTGAATATTTCCATCAAGTCTCAGCTTCATAGAGCATATGATATCTGAGGAGATATATTTTAAAGTATTTTCTTTTAGCTCGCCTGTACGAAGTACATGGAGAGCTATTGTTGTCACCTCGGTTGTGCATGTTTGCGTTTGCGTGTGCGTTCCCGTCACACTGCGTTAAAGTTTTTCAAATGCTTATATCTCAACAGTCACTCATAACACAGCACTCATACTTGGCACTTAAGTACCTGGGAGGGTCTTCTGACGTTCAAAGACAACAAACCCCTGGGTTCATGCCGGGGGGGGGGGGGGGTCTGGGCTAGGGGTCAAAATCTAGAACACCTCTGTAAAA
The DNA here is from genome assembly GCA_963580285.1 of Lucinisca nassula. NCBI lineage: Eukaryota > Metazoa > Mollusca > Bivalvia > Lucinida > Lucinidae > Lucinisca > Lucinisca nassula. The sequence continues at coordinate 137,882,573 of OY757015.1, forward strand.
TTGTGTTAAAGTTTTTGAAATGCTTATATCTCAACAGACATTCATCACAAAGCATTCATATTTTACAACTTGGATACCTGGGAGTGTCTTCTGGGATTCCAAGACGACACATCCCGGGTTCATGCCTAGGAGGGGAGAGGGGGTGGGGCTAGGGGTCAAAATCTAGGACATCTTTTTAATTTGTTACATACGTTCCCATTATGCCAACAGGTTATAGACACAATTGGTTATATATCAGCCAACCATGTGACATTGGTTCAAGTGTAAAAGGGTGAAGGTCATGGTGACCTACATTTCACGGTCCAGTGATTTTGCCTTATATCTTGGAGAAATGTCATACCTGGGATATTAGTGTCATATGACGCCATGATTGACCTCAAAACATATCTGGGTCACTGTGACCTGTATTTTATGGTTCAGTGATTTTGCCTATTATCTTGAATACTATTTGAAGGAGAAATGTCATACCTGGATTATTGGTTCCAGGTGACCCGATAATTGACCAGATCAGAGTGGCCTATATTTCATGTCTATTATCTTGAATACTATTTGATGGAGAAACGTCATAACCGGATTATTAGTTCCATGTGACCCCATGATTGACCTCAAAATATATCTAGGTCAGTGTGACATATATTTTATGGTTCATTGATTTTGCCTATTATCTTCAATACTATTTGTTGAAGAAACATCATACCTTGATCATTAGTTCCATGTGACCCGCTGATTGACCTCAAAATATATCTAGGTCAGTGTGACCTATATTTCATGGTTCATTGATCTTGCCTATTATCTTGAATACTATAAAATGGAGAAATGTCATACCTGGATTTTTAGTTCCATGTGACCCGATGGTTTACCTCAAAGTATATCTAGGTCAGTGTGACCTATATTTCATGGATCAGTGATTTTTGCCTAATATATTGAATACTATTTTGATAATGAAATGTTATACCTGGGTTATTACTTCAATGCAACCGGATGATTAACCTCAAAATAAATGTAGGTAAGTGTGACCTATATTTCATGGTTCAGTGACTTTGACTTATATCTTGAATACTTTTTGATGGAGAAACTTCATATCTGAATAATCAATTCCATGTGACCAAAATATATCTAGGTCAGTGTAACCTATTTTCATGGTTCAATGATTTTTCCTTATAATTCAGACACTATTTGATTCTGAAATGTAAGGTCTGGAATATATGTTCCATGTGACCTGACGATTGACCTCAAAATATATGTAGGTGAATTTGACCTATATTTATGGTTCAATAGTTTTACCTTATATTTTGAAGGCGCGAAAAAGGCGAGCAATGCTGTCATGCGACAGCTCTTGTTTTTTTTTTGTTGTTGCATTTTGGTTTCCAGTGCAACCAATAACCAGAGGACCAATGGTCCTGATGCTGAGTGTTTATGGAGCCATTTGGTTTCAGAGAAGAAGATTTTTGAAGGGTTTTTACCATGGCAGCCACCTTGGTTATGCTATCTAAACCATTTGAACAGATGTTTGTTCCTCCATCCCACAAAGGCTTCATATCAAATTTTGTCTAAATTTGCCCAGCTGTTTTTTTAAGTTTATTTTGATACTGTAAAACACATAAATTTGGCGGCAGCAATTTTTTGGCTGTTTTTGTGAGTGGACCTTTTGGCAGATTTATATTTTGGTGGATTTTCAATTTCCAAAATATTTTTAAATAAAAATCTGTTATTTAAATTATTAACTTCCTCTTTTTTTCTCATATAAAAGCAAAAGTAAACAAATTTGACCTTGGTGTAAGATGGGTCAAAGTCAACCCAGACTCGTCAAATCCCGAATACTAAATTCAAGTTTCAAGGCAATAGGCCCACTGGTTCCAGAAAAAAAAAAAAATTTTTTTTTATACCATATGTGGTCATGACGGCCAGCTTGGTTAAATTCATTCATCCCATAAAAGCTTCATATGAAATTTTTTAATGAATTGCGTTGTGATTCTGATATCTGAGTGACCTTGGTCCAAGGTCAAGCAGTGACCTTGACATCTGATACTCATGTAGCTTCATTTACTCATTTAGTAAATTGCATCTACAAATTTAAAGTTCACAGGCAACAATTGTTTCCGAAAAATAAAGAATGTTCACTTTTTCCCATGTGAAAGCCTATGCAATCAAAAGTGACCTTGACATAATTTGGGCTAAGGTCAAGTCAGTGTCATCTTTTGAACAAATTAAGATGGGCCCCGAGACCCCAATGATACATACCAAGTTTCAAGGCTGTCAGACCATCGGTTCTGGAGAAAAAGGCTTTTCAAGTGTTTTTACCATATATGGGCATGGGGGCCAAATAGGTCATGTGACCATGTTTATATTAATTGATTTTCATTTCCATGTTCCTAAAAGCTTGCATATGAAATTTGGTTAAAGATGACCCGGTGGTTTCTCAGCAAAACGATTAATAACTGAATGACCTTGGGCCAAGGTCAAGGAAAGACCTTAGCCTTAAATACACATGTACTTTCATTTACTGATATAGCTAACTGCATCTACAACTTTTCTGACCACAGGCTGCAATAGTGTTTGAAAAATAACACAGTTTTGACTTTTTCAATCCAAATACTTTGTGACAAATTTGACCTTGACATGAAATAGGTGAAGGTCATACAAGGGTCATCAATGCAGCAGGCCAATGCTTCATACCAAGTTTCAAGGTAATCAGCCCATTGATTCAGGAGAAAAAGCTTTATGAAGTGTTTTTACCATACATGGGCAGGGAGTCCATATTGGTCATGTGACCAAACTCATATTAATTCATTTCCATTTCCTTGTACCTAAAAACTTTCATATGAAATTTGGATACAAATATTCAACTGGTTTCAGAGAAAAACAAGTTTTAATTTTCGTATCTGAATGACCTCAGGCCTTGACCTAAAATACTCCTGTATCTTGATTTACTTATGATATACTTATTTGAAATCGTTTTCGGATGCATGCACGGCCGCACGCACGACAGACTTTCTTTCTTTCTCCCGATACTGTTTTCGGTCAATTCTGACCATGATAACAGGTTTGGGGTGTGGCACAAATGTTTTCAATCCCCACCCCCAAAAAGAGCTTTGTGACACAGCCACCAGCAGATTAAAACTATTTACAAGAAGCCATCAGGGGAAGGAATCCATGCCTATCCCCTGCCCAAAGAAGGTAATCTTGTAAATTTCTGCTGAGTAGTTTAGTCAGAAACGCTCAATTAAGGTTAAAATTGACCCAAAACGGCACCCGGAGAAACGGAAGCGCCAAACAGTGTAAAAGCCAACACAAAATGTGATCACAAAAGCTCACTGACGTAGACTGTAAGCCCCTCCTGGTTATCTGCAAGTTTGATGAAGATTGGATCAGAAATGGCTGAGAAAAAGTGGAGACGTCGTTTTCCCCATTATCAGTCTATGGGAAAAATTTTTAACGCTCAAGGGGATGTAACTGGAAAACCGCTGGTCAGATTCAAACCAAATTCGAACTCGTCCGAGATTTTATGCTTGTCCTCGTTTATGAAAAGATACAAAAAGATCAGATCACAAATGTCTGAGAAAAGCTGGAGACACCAGTTTTCACTTATATTTATGCTCAAGGGCAGGTAATTCCAAAGCTGTTTGTCCCATGCATCCCAAATATGTACTCGACATAGACTGTAAGCCCCCCTGGTTATCTCCAAGTTTGATGAAGATCGGATCAGAAATGGCTCAGAAAAAGTGGAAACGTCGTTTTCCCCATTATAAGTCTATGGGAAAAATTTTCACGCTCAAGGGGAAGTAACTGGAAAACCGCTGGTCAGATTCAAACCATATTCGAACTCGTCCGAGATTTTATGCTTGTTTTATGCCTGAGAAAAACTGGAGACACCATTTTTCATTTATATTTATGCTCAAGGGCAGGTAACTCCAAAGCTGTTTGTTTGTCCCGTGCAGCCCAAATTAGAACTCGACGTAGACTGTAAGCCCCTCCTGGTTATCTGCAAGTTTGATGAAGATCGGATCAGAAATGGCCGAGAAAAAGTGGAGACATTTACCCCAATAAAAGTCTATGGAACCTTTTTGTTTCCATGGCAACCAGAATTCCAATCTGATCAGCCCAAAAGCCTTATGGAGCCTTTCCCCCTACCTGATGATGCTTCTCATGAAATTTGATCAAGATTGGCCATGGAGTATTAGAGATATACTTATTTGAAATTGTTTACGGATGCACGCATGGACGCACGCACGGCGGACAAAATGTGATCACAAAAGCTCACCTTGTCACTACATGACAGGTGAGCTAAAAGCACTAACTTTCAATCCATGCAACAGATGAAATTTGGGCTGAATCTGCCCCGTGGCTTCTGAGGAGATGCCATTTGAAAGTGTTGATGCCAGTAACACCAGACAACGACGG
>OY757015.1:137886996-137977990 GCA_963580285.1 Lucinisca nassula
GATATAACACAGTTTCAAGATGGATCCCAAAGATGTATACATTATATAAATGGTCATTTTCCTATATAATGCATACATTTTTTGATCCCAAAGATGAATACATTATATAGAACAAGAGGGCCACGATGGCCCTGGATCGCTCACCTTATCCATATGATAGAGTAATAAGTGGGCCTCGGGGAGGGCCATTATTGACCCCAGGGCTACACTGTGCATAATGTTGAGGGAGGTCTAAAAAGGTGAAGCTTCATACCAAATATCAACAAAGGCTATAATTTGAGCAATCTTGGCAAAGGTCCACTAGATGAAGCTACACACCAAATATCAAAGACCTGGGCCTTGGGGTTTCAGAGAAGAAGATTTTTAAAGATTTCCCTATATAAGTCTATGTAAACCAAAGGGTCTCCGGGCGGGGGCAGTTTTGGCCCCAGGGCTATAATTTGAACAATCTTGATAGAGGTCCACTAGATGAAATTTCACACCAAATATCAAAGACCTAGGCCATGTGGTTTCATAGAAGTTTTTTAAAGATTTTCCCTATATAAGTCTATGTAAAACCAAAGGGCCCCCGAGACAGGGGCATTTTTGGTCTCAGGGCTATAATTTGAACAATCTTGGTAGAGGTCCACTAGATGAAGATTCATACCAAATATCAAAGACCTAGGCCTTCTATTTCAGACAAGAAGATTTTTCAAGATTTTCCCTATATGTCTATGTAATACCAAAGGGCCCTGGAGTGGGGGCATTTTTGGCCCCAGGGCTATAATTTGAACAATCTTGGCAGAGGTCCAGAAGATGAAGCTTCATATCAAATATCAAAGACCTAGGCCTTGTGGTTTCAGAGAAGAAGATTTTTAAAGATCTTCCCTATATAAGTCTATGTAAAACCAAAGGGCCCCGAGGGGGGGGGGGGGGGGCATTTTTGGCCCAGGAACTAAAATTTGAACAATCTTGGTAGGGGTCCACTAGATGAAGCTTCATACCAAATATCAAAGACCTGGGCCTTGCGGTTACAGAGAAGAAGATTTTTAAAGATTTTCCATATATAAGCCCATGTAAAACCAAAGGGCCCCGGGGCGGAGGCATTTTTGGCCCAAGCACTATAATTTGAACAATCTTGGAAGGGGTCGACTAGATGAAGCTTCATACAAAATATCAAAGACCTGGGCTTTGCAGTTTCAGAGAAGAGGATTTTAAAATTTTTTCCCTATATAAGCCCATGTAAAACTAGTGGGCTCTGCTGTAGGGGAATTTTTGGTGCCAGGGCTATAATTTGAACAATCTCAGTAGAGGTCCACTAGATGAAGCTTCACGCCAAACATCAAAGACCTGGGCCTTCTGGTTTCAGACAAGAAGATTTTTAAAGGTTTTCCTATATAAGCCTGTGTAAAACTAGTGGGTCGTAGCACAGGGACACTGTTTGCCCCAAGGCTATTATTTGAACAATCTTGTTAGAGGTCCATTAGCTGAAGCTCCATACCAAATATCAAAGACCTGGTCCTCCTGGTTTCAGACAAGAAGATTTTTAAAGGTTTTCTGTATACGCCTATGTGAAACCAGTTGGCCCCGGCGCGGGGGCATTGTCGGCCTCAGGACTTTATTTGGAACAATCTTGGTAGAGGTCCACTAGATGAAGCTTCATGCCAAATATCAAAGACCTGGGCCTTCTGGTTTCAGACAAGAAGATTTTTAAAGGTTTTCCCTATATACGCCTATGTGAAACCAGTGGGCCCCAGCGCAGGGGCATTTTTGGCCCCGGGACTATAGTTTCAACAATCTTGGTAGATGTCCACTAGATGAAGCTTCATGCCGAATATCAAAGACCTTGTCATCTGAATAAATTTTATATAAACATCCTTAGTAATAAGGAACAATATATAAATGGTGTCCGTCAGGTGGTCGTGAGACCTACCTTCGCCAGGGACAAAGAAAGACTGACCCCGAGGTCGAGAGGGAGAAGGTTCTGATAATAGTGAAAAACATGGAAACATCAAACAGAGTTATCGTTCGTTGAACCTCGAACCCCCTCGAGAAAGCGGGAGAAGTTATATTAACGTTGTATCAACGTCGTCATCTTCACCATGTGGCCACAACCACCTTAAACTCAATACAACCAACCCGTGACAACAATTTACCCGTTACAACTGGCGCCCAACGTGGGGCGCCAGTTGTCACGGGAAAGACTGTTGTCACGGGTTGTTTGTGAATGGATGAATGGATTTGAGGTGGTTGTGGCCACATGATCACAGATGACGTTGATATGACGATGTTACTTCTCCCCCTTTCTCGAGGGGGTTCGGGGTTTAAGAAATGACAACTATAGATGACGGTTCCATGTTTTTGGAGATAGATGTCATGAACCTTCTCTCTCTCTCGACCTCGTTCATCTGAATAAATATTATATAAACATCCTTAGTAATAAGGAACAATATATAAATGGTGTCCGTCAGGTGGTCCTGAGACCTACCTTCGCCAGGGACAAAGAAAGACTGACTCCGAGGTCGAGAGATCGAAATGGCAAGATATGAATATTCATGAAATTATGACAATTATGATAATTTACAAATGTTCAACATGATAATGAAATAAAGTAAACGCATACCTGAATAAATATTATATAAACATCCTTAGTAATAAGGAACAATATATAAATGGTGTCCGTCAGGTGGTTGTGAGACCTACCTTCGCCAGGGACAAAGAAAGACTGACAAAGGCTGAGGTAAGAATGTGCGCATGCGGTGTTAATCAGTGAAGTGAAAAGCGCGCGAGACTTACATAAGGACACCGGAAATTGATATACGCTACTCAGGAATGCTTAATGAAATATATGAGTATATGAAGTATGAAAACGACGATCAATAGGGGAAAATAAGGGAAAACTAGAGCTGTCAGTGAAACTGACTAGGGCCCCGGCAGCGCTATCAGAGGAGTAGGAAAATGTTGATATTAAAAAAGACGTTTTTTTTTTCCTTTCACCTCTAAGTATGACCTTGACCTTTGAGGTACGGACCTGGGTCTTGCGCGTGACACACTGTCACATTATGGTTAATATTTCTGCTAAGTAATATTTAAACCCATCCAGGTATAAGAAAGTTATAGATTGGACACAATGAAAAAGACGCTTTTTTGACCTTTTATCTCTAAGTATGACCTTGACCTTTGAGGTACGGCTGTGGGTCTTGCGTGTGACACTTCGTCACATTATGGTTAACATTTCTGCCAAGTAATATTTAAATCCATCCAGGAATAATAACAAAGTTATTAATTGGACACAGGAAAGACCCTTTTTTGACCTTTAACCTCTAAGTATGACCTTGACCTTTGAGGTACGGACCTGAGTCTTGCGCGCAACACTCCATCACATTATGGTTAACATTTCTGCCAAGTAATATTTAAATCCATCCAGGAATAAGAAAGTTATGGAGGATAAAAAAATTTGTGGACGGACAGACGGACAGACAGACAGACAGACAGACAGACAGACAGAAAGACGGACGGACAGAATGATGCCAAGTAATATTTAAATCCATCCAGGAATAATAAAAAGTTATGGAGGATAAAAAAATTTGTGGACGGACAGACGGATGGACAGACAGACAGACAGACGGACGGACAGAGTGATTACTATAGGGCACCCACACTTTCAGTGCGGGGCCCTAATAACTGGAAATGACTAGAAAGTCCTAAGCGCAAGCACTCCTCCAGTTTCCATAATTTCACCCTGTGACACTATATTTTGAACAAGCTTGGTAGAGGTCCACAAGATGAAGCTTCATGCCAAATATAAAAGACCTGGGCCTTCTGGTTTCAGACAAGAAGATTTGTAAAGGTTTTCCCTATATATGCCTATGTGAAACCAGTAGGCCCACGCGCTGGGGGCATTTTTCGACCAAGGACTATATTTTGAACAAGCTTGGTAGAGGTCCACCAGATGAAGCTTCATGCCAAATATCAAAGACCTGGGCCTTCTGGTTTCAGACAAGAAGATTTTTAAAGGTTTTCCCTATATACACCTATGTGAAACCAGGAGGCCCGGCACGGGGTCATTTTTGGCCCCAGGACTATATTTTGAACAACCTTGGTAGAGGTCCACTAGATGAAGCTTCATACCAAATATCAAAGACCTGGGCCTTCTGGTTTCAGACAAGAAGATTTTTAAAGGTTTTCTCCATATAAGTCTATGTTAAACTGGTGGGCCCTGGCGCGGGGCCATTTTTGGCCCCAGGGCTATAATTTGAACAATCTTGGTTAAGGTCTACTAAATGAAGCTTCACATCAAATATTGAAGACCTGGGCCTTGCAGTTTCAGAGGAGAAGATTTTTTAAGTTTTCATTAAAAAACATCTATTTTTAGCTCCTGTGACCTTGATGTGCAACGGACCGGAACCATTTGAACAACTTTGAAAGAGGACCATCTAAGGATCATTCCAGTGAAGTTTGGTCAAAATCCGATCAGTGGTTTAGGAGGAGATGTCGTTTGAAGAAAAAGTTTACGGACACATGCACGCACAGATGGACGAACGCATGCACGCACGTTCGTACAGATGGACATTTGTTGGGTACTACAGTGTTAATTTTTCACCTATAAGTACCCAACAATCAGCTAAAATTTGCACAAGTACCCAACATGTCCCATCAAATTTGTTGGCTACTTTTTCGGACACTAACGGAATAAATGGCAAGTACCCAACTTATGTCTGTAATGTCTTGCGAAAGGGCCTAAGCCCTTACGCTTAGCAATGTAAAAGAAACAACTCGGTCAGTTAGATGTGTAATGGAAGAACTACAATATGAACATGAAGTCAAGTAACTTAGCAACCGACGTTATTTACGTTACGTCATAGACTGGATATGACATTTCCCCTTTCTGTCAAGAGTTTGTTGTCTGCTACGAAAACACCTTGAGATTATATAGATCTAGTCAAAATTTAATAAGATTGAGAATTAATGAATTTATATTTATGAATTTAGAGAATGAAGATGAAAATATTAATGACATATTGTCAAGCAGCCTGGAGAAAAAAAAACAATTGAAGATGCCAAGAGAGGCGATAGAAGGTGCCAAAAGAGGCAATAGAAGATGCCAAGAGGCAACTGAAGATGCCAAGAGAGACAATAGAAGATGCCAAAAGAGGCAATAGAAGATGCCAAGAGGCAAGAGAGGATGCCAAGAGGCAACTGAAGATGCCAAGAGAGGCAATAGAAGATGTCAAAAGGCAACTGAAGATGCCAAGAGAGGCAACAGAAGATGCCAGTGGCAACAGAAGATGCCAAGAGGCAAGAGAAGATGCCAAGAGGCAATAGAAGATGCCAAGAGGCAATAGAATATGCCAAAAAGATGCAACAGAAGATGCCAGTGGCATTAGAAGATGCCAAGAGGCAAGAGAAGATGCCAAGAGGCAAGAGAAGATGCCAAGAGGCAATAGAAGATGCCAAGAGGCAATAGAAAATGCAAAGAGGCAACAGAAGATGCCAGTGGCATTAGAAGATGCCAAGAGGCAAGAGAAGATGTCAAGAGGCAATAGAAGATGTCAAGAGGCAACTGAAGATGCCAAGAGAGGCAACAGAAGATGCCAGTGGCAATAGAAGATGCCAAGAGGCAAGAGAAGATGCCAAGAGGCAATAGAAGATGCCAAGAGGCAATAGAAGATGCCAAGAGGCAATAGAATATGCCAAAAAGAGGCAACAGAAGATGCCAGTGGCATTAGAAGATGCCAAGAGGCAAGAGAAGATGCCAAGAGGCAAGAGAAGATGCCAAGAGGCAATAGAAGATGCCAAGAGGCAATAGAAAATGCAAAGAGGCAATAGAATATGCCAAAAAGAGGTAACAGAAGATGTCAAGAGAGGCAATAGAAGATGTCAATAGATGCAATAGAAGATGCCAAGACAGGCAAAGAGGCAACAGAAGACACGATGTTCTAACAATACCGGGGAGATAAAATGCGATAAAGAAATGGGATCAGAGACATAAGTGACAAGTTAATGAACATTTACTGTTAGGCTTATCTTTGACCGCATTATTGTTTCATATTTCAAACTAACTCAAATAGGAACAAATTGTATTATTGACTCCTTGCAATCCTTATTCCACAGTTGTTAAGATTCGTAGAAATAAACTGTCTTTTAAAAGAAAAGGAGAGATGTAATATCCTGTGATCAGCCTATCATTTGATGCCTAGTAATAGATCTAATTGTGATGTCAATTACGTTACGTCGCTTATGACGTTAGTTACTGTTCCATAGTTACATTGTTATCATCTGAAGAATACATCTATATCACACAACTGAGAGTCTTTTAATTAATGATATTATCCGAAAGGGCTTTGGCCCGTTTAGGATGTTATAATGTCTACCCAACATATGCCCGTGGATGCGCTCGCACACACGGACGATGGACAAAAAGTGATCACAAAAGCTCACCTTGTCACTACGTGACAGGTGAGCTAAAAATGACCATAAATGGTCATTTTCCTATAAAATGCATACATTTTTGTTAGGATATAACACGGTTGTTTAACTAACAAGGTTTCTGCTTTGGACCCCATCAATAGTGTTATAAAGAGTTTGTAGTGTATTCTGTTTCTTTTGTATTTTGTTTATTTGATTTGAGGTTTTACGGTCCCCATCAACACTGTATAGGTCACTTTTCATTCAATAATGCCATTTTCAAATGTAAATAAGCAGGAAAAGATGATGTTAGGTTATGTTCTGTAAGTGACGTTTTCATGTTTACACTTCTGGTCCCTCATTTCACATGGCTGCTTTCTAACAGAACAGCTAAATTCTGAAGCTCAGATGTAGCCTCGTTGTAAAAGGATGGTGATACGGCCTTGGAACAAGAGGCCCATGGGCCACTATGCTCACCAGAGCTCAGGTGGGCACTGCCCATCCTGCCCAATGGCAGCCATGTATTTTAACATGATATCATTTTAATCCACCAAATGAACCCCCATGTCCAAATGAGCACCCATGTGGACTCAGCATCTGAAAAGTTAGGCCTTTTATGAAGTAGAGGGGGTGGGGCATGGACCCAATGGAGCCCTGGTTGGTATCACTAAATGCGTCTTATCATAAGAAACAAAAATATATATGGTTTAGCAGTGGGGATCTGTAAGGCCTCTTTAACAGTTGAGGGGTTGGGGCATGCCCTGTTGATCCCTGGAAAGCCCAAACTGTTGTCCCTAAATGTGTCTTATCATAAGGACCAAGTATATATATGGTTCAGTGCTGGGAATCTGACCGGTTTCAGAGATTTGAGGCCCTTTTATGAAATAGGAATGGCCCCTGCGGACCCCGCTACAGTAGGTGTGCTAATAATAAGGAACAAGAACATATATGATTATGGGGTGGGGATTTGAATGGTTTCTGAAATATAAAGCCTTTTATGAAATGGAAGGGCGGGGCACATTGCCTCAGCACAAAGAGACCTCCAGGTTGGTGTGATTGAACGAGTCTTATCATAAGGAACAAGTATATGGTTTAGGGGTGGGGATCTGAACTATTTCTGATATATATGGCTTTTAATGAAGTAAAGCGGTGTGGCATGGCCTGGGCGTGCCCCGGGGACTCCCAAGCTGGTGTCACTGAATGCGTCTTATCATAAGAAAGATGAATATATATGGTTTAGGGTGGGGCTAAGAACATTCTCTGAGATATAAGGCCTTATGTGAAGTGGAGGGGTGGGGCAAGGCCCAGGGAGACTCCCAGGTTGGTGTCAATGAATGTGTCTTATCATAAGGAACAAGACTATATATGGTTAAGGGGTGGCCATCTGTAGGGTTTCCGAGATATTGTGATATTATGAAATGGAGGGGGTGGGGCATGGCCCCAGCATATCCCTGGGAACCCCCAGGTTGGTGTTACTGAATGCGTCTTATCATAATGAACAAGAATATATATGGTTTAGGGGTGGGGATCTGAACAGTTTCTGAAATATATGGCCTTTTTTGAAGTGGAGGGGTGGGGCAAGGCCCCAGCGCGTCTCTGAGGACCCCCAGGTTGGTGTCAATGAATGTGTCTTATCATAAGAAGCAAGCATATATATGGTTTATGGGCGGGGATCTGTAAGTTTTCCGAGATATTGGGCCTTTTATCAAATGGAGGGGGTGGGGCATGGCCCCGGTGCATCCAGGGGACTCCCAGGTTGATGTCACTGAATGGGTCTTATCAAAAGGAACAAGAATATATATGGTTTAGGGGTGGGAATCTGAATGGTTTCCGAGATATTGGGCCTTTTATAAAGTTGAGGGGGTGGGGCCTGACCTGTGCGCATCCCTGACGACCCCCAGGTTGGTGTTACTGAATGCGTCTTATCAATAGGAACAAGAATATATATGGTTTAGGGGTGGGGATCTGAACAGTTTCTGAGATATATGGCCTTTTGTGAAGTGGAGGGGTGGGGCAAGGCCCCAGCGCATCTCTGAGGACCCCCAGGTTGGTGTCAATGAATGTGTCTTATCATAAGAAGCACGCATATATATGGTTTAGGGGCGGGGATCTGTAAGGTTTACGAGATATTGGGCCTTTTATGAAATGGAGGGGGTTGGGCATGGCCCCGGCGCATCCAGGGGACTCCCAGGTTGATGTCACTGAATGGGTCTTATCATAAGGAACAAGAATATATATGGTTTAGGGGTGGGGATCTGAATGGTTTCCGAGATATTGGGCCTTTTATTAAGTGGAGGGGGTGGGGGATGACCTCGGCGCATCCCTGAGGACCCCAAGGTTGGTGTTACTAAATGCGTCTTATCAATAGGAACAAGAATATATATGGTTTAGGGGTCGGGATCTGAATGGTTTCTGAGATATATGGCCTTTTATGAAGTGGAGGGGGTGGGGCATGGCCCCGGCACAACCTGGGGGACCCTCAGGTTGGCATAAAAGCATATGGCTGAAAGAATTTTACTCAAGAAACATTTCTATAAAAGTTTTGTCCAAATATCTGCAATGACTTGGCAGTAAATGCCATTTTTCAATTTTCCCCATTATAAGTCTATGGAAACTCTAAGTTGCCATAGCAACCAAACTAATGGGCCGATTTTCATAAAAAACACAAACTTTCAATCCCCCAGCCCAAGGATGCTACAGATAAAATTTGGGCTGAATCGGTCCAGTGGCTTCAGAGAAGAAGATGTTTGAAAGTGTTGACGTCAGACGACGACAACGACGACGACAACGCCGGACAACTGCCTATCCTATAAGCTCCCCCGGAGCCTTCGGCTCTGGTGAGCTAAAAATGGAGTAGTGCGATACAGGATTCTGTATTTTCATCTCAGAAACTGGCAGCAGAAAGCTGTATTTTTGTAGGTATATAGAGAAATATAATACCATAAATCTAGAGTGAAGCAAATGCTGTTGATTTCTGTTCTTATTTCCATTAAGCAAGAATGTGGCACTATTTTGTGCCAAAATAAAAATCATAAAATCACCCCTTTTCTTAACTTGGGTATTGGTAAATGGATACTAGCAGATGAAGCCAGATACCCTTTTGGGGCAGTCAGAACTTGGTACACATCATATTCTAGCAGTCCACATAATCTAGTTGAGAAAGACTGCTTCGGAATAGTGAGGTTGCAGGTTCAAAGCTCTCCTAGGCCAGGCCAAAGACTTCAAAACGGTACTATGAGCTCTCTTGGCTGAATTTGCATTATCAATTTTAGTCCCAGGTACAACACCTTTTTGTAACACTAAAGTCCCAGGAAGACAAAACAAGAGGGCCATGATGGCCCTGGATCGCTCACCTGATCCATAGAGTAACAAGTGGGCCCCGGGGAGGGCCATTATTGATCCCAGTGCTACAATGTGCATAATGTTGAGGGAGGTCTAAAAAGGTGAAGCTTCACACCAAATATCAACAAAGGCTATAATTTGAACAATCTTGGCAAAGGTCCACTAGATAAAGCTACACACCAAATATCAAAGACCTGGTCCTTGCCGTTTAAGAGAAGAATTTTTTTTTTAAAGATATTACCTACAAAAGCCTATGTAAAACCAAATGGCCCCGGGCGGGTGCATTTTTGGCCTCATGGCTTTAATTTAAACAATCTTGATAGAGGTCCACTATATGAAGCTTCACTTCAAATATCAAAGACCTTGGCCTTGCTGTTTCAGAGAAGAAGATTTGCAAAGATTATCTCTATATATGTCTATGTAAAACCAAAGGGCCACTGGGCAGGGGCATTTGTAGCCCGAGGGCTATAATTTAAACAATCTTGGTAGAGGTCCACTAGATGAAGCTCCATACCAAATATCAAAGACATGGGCCTTGCAGTTTCAGAGAAGAATTTTTTTTAAAGATTTTCCCTATATAAGCCCATGTAAAACCAAAGGGCCAGAGGGCTGGGGCATTTTTCGCCCCATCACTATAATTTGAATAATTCTGGTAAGGGTCCACTAGATGAAGCTTCATACCAAATATCAAAGACCTGGACCTTGCGGTTTCAGAGAAGAAGATTTTTAAAGATTTTCCCTATATAAGCCCATGTAAAACCAAAGGGCCCCCCGGGCGGGGGCATTTTTGGCCCCAGCACTATAATTTGAACAATCTTTGTAGGGGTCCACTAGATGAAGCTTCATACCAAATATCAAAGACCTTGGCCTTGCCGTTTCAGAGAAGAAGATTTTTAAAGATTTTCCCTATATAATCCTATGTAAAACCAAAGGGACCCGGGTCAGGGGCATTTTTGGCCCCAGCAATATAATTTGAACAATCTTGGTAGGGGTCCACTAGATGAAGCTTCAAACCAAATATCAAAGACCTGGGCCTTGCGGTTTCAGAGAAGATCATTTTTAAAGATTTTCCTTATATAATTCTATGTAAAACCAAAGGGACCCGGGTTGGGGGCATTTTTGGCCCCAGCACTATAATTTGAACAATCTTGCTAGGGGTCCACTATATGAAACTTCATACCAAATACCATAGACCTGGGCCTTGTGGTTTCAGAGAAGAAGATTTTTTAAGTTTTCGGTGAAAAAAATCTATTTTGGCTCCTGTGACTTAGATGTGCAACGGACCGAAACCATTTGAACAACTTTGAAAGGGGACTACCTAAGGATCATTCCTGTGAAGTTTGGTCAAAATCCGATCAGTGGTTTAGGAGGAGATGTCGTTTGAAGAAATTGTTTACGCACGGATGACAGACAAAAAGTGATCCTAATATAAAACACAAGAGGGCCATGATGGCCCTGGATCGCTCACCTGATCCATAGAGTAACAAGTGGGCCCCCGGGAGGGCCATTATTGACCCCAGGGCTATAATGTGCATAATGTTGAGGGAGATCTAAAAAGGTGAAGCTTCATACCAAATATCAACAAAGGCTATAATTTGAAGAATCTTGGCAAAGGTCCACTACATGGAGCTACACACCAAATATCAAAGACCTGGGCCTTTCGGTTTCAGAGAAGAAGATTTTTAAAGATTTTCCCTATATAAGTCTATGTAAAACCAAAGGGCCCCCGAGGCGGGGGCATTTTTGGCCTCAGGGCTATAATTTGAACAATCTTGGTAGAGGTCCACAAGATGAAGCTTCATACCAAATATCAAAGACCTGGGCCTTAAAGTTTCAGAGAAGAAGATTTTTAAAGATTTTCCCTACATAAGCCTATGTAAAACCAAAGGGCCCCGGGGCGGGGGCATTTTTGGCCCCAGCACTATAATTTGAACAATCTTGGTAGGGGTCCAGTAGATGAAGCTTCATACCAAATAGCAAAGACCTGGGCCTTGCAGTTTCAGAGAAGAAGATTTTTAAAGATTTTCCCAATATAAGCCAATGTAAAACCAAAGGGCCCCGGGGCGGGGGCATTTTTGGCCCCAGCACTATAATTTGAACAATCCTGGTAGGGGTCCACTAGATGAAGCTTCATATCAAATATCAAAGACCTGGGCCTTGTGGTTTCAGAGAAGAAGATTTTTACAGATTTTCCCTATATAAGCCCATGTAAAACCAAAGGGCCCTGGGGCTGGGGCTTTTTTGGCCCCAGCACTATAATTTGAACAATCTTGGTACGGGTCCACTAGATGAAGCTTCATACCAAAAATCAAAGACCTGGGCCTTCAAGTTTCAGAGAAGAAGATTTTTGAAGATTTTCCTTTATAAGCCCATGTAAAACCAAATGGCCCCGGGGCGGGGGCATTTTTGGCCCCAGCACTATAATTTGAACAATCTTGGTAGGGGTCCACTAGATGAAGCTTCATACCAAATATCAAAGACCTGGGTCTTGCAGTTTCTGAGAAGAAGATTTTTTAAGTTTTCGGTGAAAAAAATTGTTTTTGGCTCCTGTGACCTATATGAGCAATGGACCGGAACCATTTGAACAACTTTGAAAGGGGACCACCTAAGGATCATTCCTGTGAAGTTTGGTCAAAATCCTATCAGTGGTTTAGGAGGAGATGTCGTTTGAAGAAATTGTTTACGCACGGATGACAGACAAAAAGTGATCCTAATATAAAACACAAGAGGGCCATGATGACCCTGGATCGCTCACCTGATCCATAGTGTAACAAGTGGGCCCCAGGGAGGATCATTATTGGCCCCAGGGCTTTAATGTGCATAATGCTGAGGGAGGTCTTAAAGGTGAAGCTTCATACCAAACATCAACAAAGGCTTTAATATGAACAATCTTGACAAAGGTCGTCGAGATGAAGCTACACACCAAATATCAAGGAATTGGGCCTTGCGGTTTCAGAGAAGAAGATTTTTTTAAAGATATTCCATACATAAGCCTATGCAAAACCAAGTTTGCATCGGGGCTATATAAGTCTATGTAAAACCAAAGGGTCCCAGGCTGGAGACATTTGTGGCCCCAGGGCTATAATTTGGAACAATCTTGGTAGAGGTCCACTAGATGAAGCTTAATACCAAAGGGCCCCGGGGCGGGGGCATTTTTGGCCCCAGCACTATAATTTGAACAATCTTGGTAGGGGTCCAGTAGATGAAGCTTCATACCAAATAGCAAAGACCTGGGCCTTGCAGTTTCAGAGAAGAAGATTTTTAAAGATTTTCCCAATATAAGCCAATGTAAAACCAAAGGGCCCCGGGGCGGGGGCATTTTTGGCCCCAGCACTATAATTTGAACAATCCTGGTAGGGGTCCACTAGATGAAGCTTCATATCAAATATCAAAGACCTGGGCCTTGTGGTTTCAGAGAAGAAGATTTTAAATATTTCCCTTTATAAGACTATGTAAAACCAAAGGGTCTCAGGGCGGTGACATTTTTGGCCCCAGGGCTATAATTTGAACAATCTTGATAGAGGTCCACTAGATGATATTTCACGCCAAATATCAAAGACCTAGGCCTTGTGGTTTCAGAGAAGAAGATTTTTAAAGATTTTCTCTATATAAGTCTATGTTAAACCAAAGGGCCTCGCAGTAGGGGCATTTTTTGCCAAAGGGCTATAATTTGAACAATCTTAGTAGGGGTCTACTAGATGAAGCTTCACACCAAATATCAAAGTCCTTGGCCATGCAGTTTCAGAGAAGAAGATTTTTTAAGATTTTCCCTATATAAGTCTATGTAAAAACAAAGGGCCCGAGAGCGGGGACATTTTTGGTCCCAGGGCTATAATTTGAACAATCTTGATAAAGGTCCACTAGATGAAGCTTCACACAAAATATCAAAGGACTAGGCCTTGTAGTTTCAGAGAAGAAGATTTTTAAAGATTTTCCCTATATAAGTCTATGTAAAACCAAAGGGCCTCAGAGCGGGGGCAGTTTTGGCCCCAGGGCTATAATTTGAACATTCTTGGTAGAGGTCCATTAGATGAAGCTTCATACCAAATATCAAAGTCCTGGGCTTTGCGGTTTCAATGAAGAAGATTTTTAAAGATTATCCCTGTATAAGCCTATGTAAAACAAAAGGGCCCCGGGGCAGGGGCATTTTTGGCCCCAGCACTACAATTTGAACAATCTTGGTAGGGGTACTATAGCTGAAGCTTCATACCAAATATCAAAGACCTAGGCCTTGTGGTTTCAGAGAAGAAGATTTTTAAAGATTTTCCCTATATAAGTCTATGTAAAATCAAAGGGCCATGGGGCGGGGGCATTTTTGGCCCCAGCACTATAATTTGAACAATCTTGGTAGAGGTCCATTAAATGAAACTTCATACCAAATATCGAAGACCTAGGCCTTGTGGTTTCAGAGAAGAAGATTTCTAAAGATTTTCCCTATATAAGTCTATGTAAAACCAAAGGGCCATGGAGCGGGGACATTTTTGGCCCCAGCACTACAATTTGAACAATCTTGGTAGAGGTCCATTAGATGAAGGTTCATACTAAATATCAAAGTCCTGGGCCTTGTGGTTTCCGAGAAGAAGATTTTTAAAGTTTTTTACATATATAAGCCTATGTAAAACCAAAGGGCCCCGGGGCGGGGGCATTTTGTGCCCCAGCACTATAATTTGAACAGTCTTGGTAGGGGTCCACTAGATGAAGCTTCATACCAAATATCAAAGACCTGGGCCTTGTGGTTTCAGAGAAGAAGATTTTTAAAGATTTTCCCTATATAAGTCTATGTAAAATCAAAGGGCCATGGGGCGGGGGCATTTTTGGCCCCAGCACTATAATTTGAACAATCTTGGTAGAGGTTCATTAGATGAAGCTTCATACTAAATATCAAAGTCCTGGGCCTTGTGGTTTCAGAGAAGAAGATTGTTAAAGATTTTCCATATATAAGCCTATGTAAAACCAAAGGGCCCTGGGGCGGGGGCATTTTGTGCCCCAGCACTATAATTTGAACAATCTTGGTAGGGGTCCACTAGATGAAGATTCATACCAAATATCAAAGACCTGGGCCTTGTGGTTTCAGAGAAGAAGATTTTTTAAGTTTTCAGTGAAAAAAATCTATTTTTGGCTCCTGTGACCTAGATGTGCAACGGACCGGAACCATTTGAACAACTTTGAAAGGGTACCACCTAAGGATCATTCCTGTGAAGTTTGGTCAAAATCCGATCAGTGGTTTAGGAGGAGATGTCGTTTGAAGAAATTGTTTACGCACGCACGCACGCACGCACGGACGCACGGACGCACGACGGACAAAAAGTGATCCCAAAAGCTCACCTCGTCACTACGTGACGGTGAGCTAAAAAGATGTAAAGTACAACATCATTTTGAAACACTACTGTTGTTTTGATTATTTGCTTTCCTTCAAAAGTGTGGCGGAAAAAATTACTTTAAAAATATCATCTGTTTGTCATGCTTAAGATGCCAAGAAAAACTGAAAATTCTGTCTGTTAATGTCGTCTGCTGCATCTTTTCTGCAAACTTTTCCAATATATTTTTGCATACTAACAAACAGTATGGACCCTGATCAGACTGCTCCTGCAGGAGCATTCTGATCTGGGTCCGCACTGTTTGCAACAATAACTTTTAAAGAAACAAGCAGACAAAAAAGCAGAAGACAATTGTTCTGCTTGACATTTTAAGAGTTTATGGGTCATTTGAAACACATTTTCATTTCAATCCAGCCATTGACATAATCATAGTTCTGCTTCTTTTAAATAAACTGACTCTATTACAAATATTCTAATTACCTGAGCTTTTCTGAGGTAAGCAAGTGGTTCCTTCAAATGCTCAGCTGGAGCTGAAGGTGGGTGGGGTGATATCGGATGTGTCTGTAGAAAATGATAGATGGCATTCCTTAGCTTTCTGTCCCAGCCTTAAACATGCAAAAATAACATCTGGTTACTTGTATACCATATTTGCCATAAAAGTTCTGACTTTTTTATGAACCTTATAGTATCATAATTATATATTTTGGCTGAAGAGATTTTTGCTCATTGGCAAACATTGCAAACCCGGATCAGACTGTTCCTTTCAGATTAGGATCTGGGCCTACACTGTTTATTTAGGATTATTTCTGCGACTTTTTGGGCGCCCAAACACTTAGGGTAAATGTGGAACTTAGACCTAGCTTCACCTGAACCATAACTTCACTAAGTTCAATATGGGCAAATATGGTACTATAACCCATAAAATGCCAATCACGACAATTATCGTTTGCTTTGTCATCTACTGGTTACTTTAAAAGACATTTTTGAAACAGTGTGGATCCAAATCAGACTGCTCCTCTAGGAGCAGTCTGATTTGGGTCCACACTGTTTGCTTGTACGCAAAAATATTTTTAAAAAGTTTGCAAAATTTTTTTTAGCAGACAGCTTAAGCAAACAACATTTTCAGATGTAGTTTTTCTTGGCCTCTAAAGGGTTAACATTTGCTTCAACAAAAAGTACAGCTTTAAATGAAATTCTGTCATATCAACCTATGCAGGGTAACAGTATCGCAATAGGCAAAGCAATCACTTTTTAAAGTTAGGGCTGTATTCTTACTCTGCTGCAGGCAAGATTCTTTTCAGCTGGAGCATTCTACTGCCTTACTGCAGTGATTAAAAAAGGCATGGAAATACTGTTACATGAAAAAGGGCAATAAAACAGTAAAAGTGGTCAAAATGGTAACTGTTCTAGAACAAAGTGGTAATTTTTCTAAACAAGAGGGCCCAGAGGGCCCTGGTTCGCTCACCTGTGTGTCACTGTCTTGAGTACATCCATTTTTAGCTCTTGTGGCCATCTTGTTCATCAGCAGAGTGATTTTAGCTTATTTGGTAGGGAGTAACCTGGGCAACATTCCTGGGAACTTTGAATCAAATTGGCCTTAGGGTTTAGGGGGAGTTTCCGTTTGAATCAAATTTACAATATTTTTCTATTTTTACCTCCGGTGGCCATTTTGTTAAGTGGGAGTGGGATTGTTTTAGCCTTTTTGGTAGAGGATCATCTAAGCAAAATTGTCACAAGGAACCTACATGCTAAATATGTAGGCTGTATCTCAAATGCTTTAAAAGTTATGACAAAGTAGGTCAAGGTCATGGGTCAAAAGTTTTGAATGGCTGAGAAAACCTTGTCACAAGGAACATGCATGCCAAATATGAAGGCTCTATCTCATATTGTTCAAAAGGTATGATAAAGTAGGTCACAGGTCAAATCTTTATGAGTGGGAAGCCCTTGTCAGAAGGAACCTACATGTCAAGTATGAAGGCTCTATCTCAAACGGTTCAAAAGTTATGACAAAATAACCTACTGATCTACTTTTTGATTTGACATGACCCATATTCGAACTTAACTGAGATATTGTCCAGATGATCATTCTGAGCAAGTTATATGATGATTTGACTGAAACTGTGGCCTCTTAGAATGTTCAAAACGTTTTTCTATGATTTGACCTGCTGACCTACTTTTTGACCCGACATGACCCATATTCAAACTTGACACAGATATTGTCAAGATGATCATTCTGAGCAAGATTGATGATGATCGGACCAAAACTTGGGCCTCTAGTGTGTTCACAAGGTTTTTCAACAATCTGACCTACTGACCTACATATTGACCAGACATGAACAATATTCAAAATTAACCAAGATTTGGTCAAATGATCATTTTGATCAAGTTTGATGATGATCGGACCAAAACTAGCCGCCAGTGTGATCAGAGGTTTTTTCTATTATTTGACCTACTGACCTACTTTTTGACCCAACATGACCCATATTTGAACTTGACTGAGATATTGTCAAGATGATCATTCTGGGCAAGTTTGATGATGATCGGACCTAAACTCCGTTCAGAAAATCTGAATCATCGATTTTTTCGTTTCTCGCTTTTAATACGCATTTTAGCCCATACATCACTGTGGGAAAGTTTTAGACCTCACCCTCCGCCGATTTCTCCAGCAAGTCGTATGCCTCTGCGATAGCTAGGAAAGGCTGTGATTATTTGGAGAAAATTGCAAAATCTATATTTTCTTTCACAGACTAAGACATTCTGACAGGTTCGACACACCCTTTAAAACCATATATAGAAGTGGTTACTGCTCTTGTACATTACAAGGGCGTGTATTGTTTAATTTGCACGATCACTTCATGGAAAATCATTAGCTGTGACACCACAACCGATATCGGTATAGTTCATTTTGACAACTGTTGACAGCACATCACACTAGTGACTCCCCGTTCCTAGTGAGCCTCTATCTAGCCATTCGAATATAAGGTGTGTCGCAATTGCACATCTATTTATAAAGTGTGTCACATGGAATTGAATATGTATTATTTTACCTGACAATCATCGTCAAATGGACTTAGTCTGTGCTCTCATTTCTTTGTTTTGCAATTTTCTCCAAATAATCACAGCCTTTCCTGACTGTCGCAGAGGCATACGACTTGCTGGAGAAATCGGCGGAGGGTGAGGTCTAAAACTGTCCCATTGTGATGTATGGGCTAAAATGAGTATTAAAAGGAAGAAACGAAAAAATCGATGATTCAGATTTTCTGAACGGAGTTTAAATTGTGGCCTCTAGTGTGTTCACAAGGTTTTTCTCTGATATGACCTACTGACCTACTTTTTGACCCTACGTGACCAATATTCGAATTTGACCGAGAAATTGTCAAGATAATCATTCTGAGCAAGTTTCATGATGATCAGCCCAAAACTGTGGCCTCTAGTGTATTCATAAGGTTTTTCTATGATTTGACCTACTGACCTACTTTGTGACCAGACATAACCCATATTTGAACTTGACCGAGATATTGTCAAAATGATCATTCTGGGCAAGTCTGATGATGATCGGACCAAAACTGTGGCCTCTAGTGTGTTCACATGGTTTTTCTACGATTTGACCTACTGACCTACTTTTTGACCCGACATGACCCGTATTCAAACTTGACCGAGATATTGTCAAGATGATCATTCTGGGCAAGTTTGATAATGATTGGACCAAAACTGCGGCCTCTAGTGTATTCACAAGGTTTTTATATGATTTGACCTACTGACCTACTTTTTGACCCGGCATGACTCATATTCGAATGTGACCAAGATATTATCAAGATGATCATTCTGAGCAAGTTTGATGATGATTGGACACAAATTGTGGCCTCTAGTGTGTTCAGAAGGTTTTTTCTATGATTTGTCCTACTGACCTACTTTTTGACTCGACAACACCCATATTCAAACTTGAATGAGATATTGTCAAGATAATCATTCTGGGCAAGTTTGATGATGATCGGACCAAAACTGTGGCCCCTCGTGTCTTCACAAGGTGTTTTACCTGATTTGACCTACTGACCTACTTTTTGACCCGACATGACCCATATTCGAACTTGACCGAGATTTTGTGGTAGTACAAATTGTGTGCAAGGTTAGTTAAAATCAAATCATAAATAAAACATCTTTCATGCAGACAAGACCAAAATAGGCAATTTTTGCCTTTTCAGGGGCCGTAACTCCGTAACACATGATGGGATATGGCTGGTTCAAGAAAGGAGCCCAGATATCATGGTGGTCCAAGTTGTGTGCAAGTCTGCTTAAAATCAAATCATAAATGAAGATGCTATCGTGCGGACAAGACCAAAATAGGCAATTTTTGCCATTTCAGGGGCCGTAACTCCGTAACACATGATGGGATATGGCTGGTTCAAGAAAGGAACCTAGATCTCATGGTGGTACAAGTTGTGTGCAAGTCTGGTTAAAATCAAATCATAAATGAAGATGCTATCGTGCGGACAAGACCAAAATAGGCAATTTTTGCCATTTCAGGGGCCGTAACTCTGTAACACATGATGGGATATGGCTGGTTCAAGAAAGGAACCTAGATCTCATGGTGGTACAAGTTGTGTGCAAGTCTGGTTAAAATCAAATCATAAATGAAGATGCTATCGTGGGGACAAGACCAAAATAGGCAATTTTTGCCATTTCAGGGGCCGTAACTCCGTAACACATGATGGGATATGGCTGGTTCAAGAAAGGAACCTAGATCTCATGGTGGTACAAGTTGTGTGCAAGTCTGGTTAAAATCAAATCATAAACTAGAAATGGTGTTTGTAAAACACAATGCCCCCAACCTGTGCTTGACCTTAGCTGGCAAAATATTCAACAAATATTGTTAAAGACTCAAAAACATACAACAAGAATTCCCCCGAAGGCTATGTCGCGCCTGTGGGGGCGCAAAGTCACCAAACCATGAAATCTAGGTCAAGGTCAAACATGGATGCCTGCATAAAAATTTCACTCCTCGTTGCAAGCATGTACCAAGTAACTCTTAAAAACAGACTCTTACATCAGGGTCAAAGTTAGGGTTGTCACACTATTTTACAAAGTCAGTGAACCATAAAATGTAGGTCAAGGTCAGAAATGGATACTTGCATTGAAGTTTCAATTCCTAAACGCAAGCTTGTACCAAATACAATTAATGAAGCTCTAATAGATCTTGAGAAATGGACTCTTACATTAGATAGAAAGTCAGGGTGGTCGCAATAATTCACAAAGTCAGTGAACCATGAAATATGGGTAAAAGTCAAATATGGATGCTTGCGTTGCAGTTGGAATTCCTAGTTGCAAGTTTGTACCAATTATAATTTAAAAAGCTTTAATAGTTTTCGAGAAATGGTGAAAGTCAGGGTGGTCGCAATTATTCACGAAGTCAGTGAACCATGAAATATAGGTCAATGTCAGATATGGATGCTTGCGTTGAAGTTGCAATGCCTGGATGCAAGTTTGTACCAAGAATGATTAATGAAGCTCTAATAGTTCTCAAGATATGGACTTGCTGACAAGATTTTATTAAAAAAAAACAAGGCATCGCATGCGATACAAATCCCCTCGCACAAGACAACTTCGTGTGTGGAAAACACTGAAATGGCAAAAGTCCAACTTGCTTGAGATATTATCATATGCAACATTTGTGTAAAGTTTGTTTAAAAATCCATCCATAAATGTAGGTTCTAGAGTGATGACAATATTTCTCTAAAAATAGTCATAGGGACCTTGACTTGAGGCCATGGCCGCGAAGTAGATCTTGCTCAAGATATTATCATAAGCATCTTTTGTGTGAAGTTAGATTAAAATCATAAATGTAGGCGGTAGAGCAATGACAAAGTTTTTCTAAAAATAGCCATAGTGACCTTGACCTTGAGGTCATGACCAAGCAACTCGAGATATTACCATAAGAAACATTTGTGTGAAGTTCTATTAACATCCATCAATAAATGTAGGCACTAGAGCGATGACAAAGATTTTCCAAAAATAGCCCCAGTGACCTTGACCTTGAAAGTCGAAATAGTTCGAGACATTGTCATAAGGAACATTTGTGTGAAGTTATACTGAAATCGGTGAAGAAATGTAAGCGCTAGAGCCATGTCAAAGTTTTTCTAAAAATAGCCACAGTGACCTTGACCTTGAAAGTCAAACTCACTCGAGGTATTATCATAAGGAACATTTGTGTGAAGTAATATTGAAATCAGTGAAGAAATGTAGTCGCTAGGGCGATGACAGTTTTTTTCAAAAATAGCCACAGTGACCTTGACCTTGAAAGTCGAAAATCGCTCGAGATATTGTCTTAAGGAACATTTGTGTGAAATTATATTGAAATTGGTGAAGAAATGTAAGCGCTAGAGTATTGACAAAGTTTTTCTAAAAATAGTCACAGTGACCTTGACCTTGAAAATGGAACTCGCTACAGATATTGTCATAAGGAACATTTGTGTGAATCGATTTTGAAATTGGTGAAAAAATGTAAGCGCTAGAGCAATGAAAAAGGTTTTCTAAAAATAGCCACAGTGACCTTGACCTTGAAAGTCGAACTCTTTCGAGGTATTGTCATCAGGATCATTTGTATGAAGTTATATTAAAAATCGGTGAAGAAATGTAGGCGCTGGAGCGATAGCAAAGTTTTTCTAAAAATAGCCATTGTGACCTTGACCTTGAAAGTTGAAATGGCTTGAGATATTGTCATAAGGAACATTTGTGTGAAGTTATATTGAAATCGGTGAAGAAATGTAAGCGCTAGAGCATTGACAAAGTTTTTCTAAAAATAGCCACAGTGACCTTGACCTTGAAAGTGGAACTCGCTAGAGATATTGTCATAAGGAACATTTGTGTGAAGTTATATTGAAATCGGTGAAGAAATGTAGGCGCTAGAGCGATGACAATTTTTTTCTAAAAATAGCTACAGTGACCTTGACCTTGAGGTCATGACCCTGAAAGTCGAACACACTTGAGATATTGTCATAAGGAACATTTGTGTGAAGTTATATTGAAATCAGTGAAGAAATGTAGGCGCTAGAGCAATGACAAAGTTTTTCTAAAAATAGCCTCAGTGACCTTGACCTTGAGGTCATGACCTAGAAAGTCGACCTCGCTCAAGATATTGTCATAAGGCACATTTGTTTGAAGTTATATTGAAATCAGTGAAGAAATGTAGGCGCTAGAGTGATGACAAAGTTTTTCTTAAAATAGCCACAGTGACCTTGACCTTGAGGTCATGACCTTGAAAGTCGAACTCGCTGAGATATTGTCATAAGAAACATTTGTGTGAAGTTATATTGAAATTGGTGAAGAAATGTAGGCCCTAGAGCTATGACACAGTTTTTCTAAAAATAGCCACAGTGACCTTGACCTTGAGGTCATGACTTTGAAGTCGAACTCGCTCGAGATTTTTTTATAAGGAACATTTGTGTGAAGTTATATTGAAATTGGTGAAGAAATGTAGGCCCTAGAGCGATGACACAGTTTTTCTAAAAATAGCCACAGTGACCTTGACCTTGAGGTCATGACCTTGAAAGTCGAACTCGCTGAGATATTGTCATAAGAAACATTTGTGTGAAGTTACATTGAAATTGGTGAAGAAATGAAGGCGCTAGAGCGATGACAAAGTTTTTCTAAAAATAGCCACAGTGACCTTGACCTTGAGGTCATGACTTTGAAGTCGAACTCGCTCGAGATTTTTTTATAAGGAACATTTGTGTGAAGTTATATTGAAATTTGTGAAGAAATGTAGGCGCAAGAGAGATGACAAAGTTTTTCTAAAAATAGCCACAGTGACCTTGACCTTGAGGACATGACCTTGAAAGTCAAACTCGCTCGAGTTTTTTTTATAAGGAACATTTGTGTGAAGTTATATTGAAATTGGTGAAGAAATGTAGGCGCTAGAACGATGACAAAGTTTTTCACAAATTACCAAAATGACAAAGGGCCATAACTCACAAAGTATTTTTCGGAATTTTGTCAAAAGTTAATCAGTTCATCTACTCATCACCACCAATCTATTCACCAACTTTCAAGGCTCTAGCTCCAATAGTTTTTGAGATATCTTGCTGACAAGATTTTATTTAAAAAATTTCAAAGGGCAATAACTCTTAAAAGGGGCATAATCAGGACGAGAAAAAAAATATGCATCAGCTAATTTTCCATCAGGAATCCATATATGAAATTTCAAAACCCTAGCATACACGGTTCTAAAGATATGCTTTGCATCACTTTTAGCATATGTTACAATGGGCACAAATTACCAAAATGACAAAGGGCCATAACTCACAAAGTATTTTTCAGAATTTCGTCAGAAGTTAATCAGTTCATCTTCTCATCACCACCAATATATTCACCAACTTTCTAGGGTCTAGCTCCAACAATTTTTGAGATATCTTGCTGACAAAATTTTATTAAAAAAATTTCAAAGGGCAATAACTCTTAAAAGGGGCATAATCCGGACAAGAAAAAAAATACGCGTCAGCTAATTTTCCATGAGGAATCCATATATGAAATTTCAAAACCCTAGAATACACGGTTCTAAAGTTATGCTATGCATCACTTTTAGCATACATTACAATGGGCACAAATTACCAAAATGACAAAGGGCCATAACTCACAAAGTATTTTTCGGAATTTTGTCAAAAGTTAATCAGTTCATCTACTCATCACCACCAATCTATTCACCAACTTTCAAGGCTCTAGCTCCAATAGTTTTTGAGATATCTTGCTGACAAAATTTTATTAAAAAAATTTCAAAGGGCAATAACTCTTAAAAGGGGCATAATCCGGACAAGAAAAAAAATACGCATCAGCTAATTTTCCATCAGGAATCCATATATGAAATTTCAAAACCCTAGAATACACGGTTCTAAAGATATGCTTTGCATCACTTTTAGCATACGTTACAATGGGCACAAATTACCAAAATGACAAAGGGCCATAACTCACAAAGTATTTTTCGGAATTTTGTCAAAAGTTAATCAGTTCATCTACTCATCACCACCAATATATTCACCAACTTTCAAGGGTCTAGCTCCAACAATTTTTGAGATATCTTGCTGACAAAATTTTATTAAAAAAATTTCAAAGGGCAATAACTCTTAAAAGGGGCATAATCCGGACAAGAAAAAAAATACGCGTCAGCTAATTTTCCATGAGGAATCCATATATGAAATTTCAAAAATCCTAGCATACACGGTTCTAAAGATATGCTATGCATCACTTTTAGCATACATTACAATGGGCACAAATTACCAAAATGACAAAGGGCCATAACTCACAAAGTATTTTTCAGAATTTTGTCAAAAGTTAATCAGTTCATCTACTCATCACCACCAATATAATCACCACTTTTCAAGGCTCTAGCTCCAATAGTTTTTGAGATATCTTGCTGACAAGATTTTATTAAAAAAATTTCAAAGGGCAATAACTCTTGAAGGGGGCATAATCCGGACTAGAAAAAAAATACGCGTCAGCTAATTTTCCATGAGGAATCCATATATGAAATTTCAAAACCCTAGCATACACGGTTCTTTAGTTATGCTATGCATCAAAAGCGTAACGGACGGACGAACGGACGAACAGACGAACGAGGCAGAAGCAATATGCCCCTCCAACTTTTTCAAAGTTGGGGGCATAATGAAGATGCTATCGTGCGGACAAGACCAAAATAGGCAAGTTTTGCCCTTTCAGGGGCCGTAACTCCGTAACACATGATGGGATATGGCTGGTTCAAGAAAGGAACCTAGATCTCATGGTGGTACAAGTTGTGTGCAAGTCTGGTTAAAATCAAATCATAAACTAGAAATGGTGTTTATAAAACACAATGCCCCCAACCTTTGCTTGTCCTTAGATGGCAAAATATTCAACAAATATTGTTGAAGACTCAAAAATATACAACAAGAATTCTCCCGAAGGCTATGTCCCGCCTGTGGGGGTCTAAGTCACCAAACCATGAAATCTAGGTCAAGGTCATACATGGATGCCTGCATAAAAATTTCACTCCTAGTTGCAAGCATGTACCAAGCAGGGCTCTAGAAGTCCGATTTTTTACCGGTCCAGACCGTTTTTTGAAAATGAAAACCGATTTTGCTGAAAAATTTTGCTGAAAAATCGGTCCGAAAAAAAAACCAATAAGCTAAAATCGAAGTGAAAAAACAGAGAAATTATACCTGGTTAGGTGTCAAACTGTTTATTGTGCCAGTAATATAATCCAATAATCTCTCTCGGGGATGAATTTGAGTTTGACAGTAAACACGTTTTCGAGATCTCGCCAGGTATCGCAGACTCTCGCGGGACAGTCAGCCAAAACGTGATTAAGCGGTGTGTGATTGTGATATCAAAGAAGCCTTGATCGTGTTTGATCTAATGGCAATCAAACATAATTTGTTTATTTCAGGCTTGTGTAATCGTAAAATATGTATTTATATTCTTTAAAACTTGGTTCGGCCATGTAAGATTTTCAATGACTCTCGTTCGGCCATGTATTGGTTCGAGAGTAAAGAAATGTTTTTTCGATTTTTAACCCGTTCAAAACGTTTTTTTTTAGAAATACGCTCTATTAAAATAAATGACATAAAACACGTGTATGTGTGTTACGTCCTTGACTGCATTAATGTGTATTGTGTAAACGGAAACCGTATGACGTCATTTTCCGACCACGTGGCTGCCATATCGGTCGCCATTTGTAAACAAAGCAATTTGGGCAAAATAAAATGCGTGAAATAAGAGAAATATTTTAAAGGTTTTAAAAAGGGAAAAAAATATAGTGACCATCGAACTGGTCTCTGACTGCCCCATGTAGGTTGTTTCCCTTTAGTAGTCTTCAGGTTCGGAGTGACCCGGATATTGGGAAAATGAAAGTAGATCAAATCTGGCGTAGAAAATGAAAGTAGATGAAATATTAACGATGTGAGCAATAATTGCTGTTTATAATCGAGATACTGGTGCTCATATCCGTTTACAAGTGTAAGAGGAACATCGGTATGTCATTCTTTGCGCTAATAACACATTTTAAAATCGCAAATCGTCAATGGCGTTTACGGAAATTACCGAAACCGATCGGCAATTTCCGTAATTTTTGGTCACCTTCTGGACCGATTGGGATTTCAAAATTTCTAGAGCCCTGGTACCAAGTATCATCAATGAAACTCTTAAAAACAGACTCTTACATCAGGGTGAAAGTTAGGGTTGTCACACTATTTTACAAAGTCAGTGAACCATAAAATGTAGGTCAAGGTCAGAAATGGATACTTGCATTGAAGTTTCAATTCCTAAATGCAAGCTTGTACCAAATACAATTAATGAAGCTGTAATAGATCTTGAGAAATGGACTCTTACATTAGATAGAAAGTCAGGGTGGTCGCAATAATTCACAAAGTCAGTGAACCATGAAATATGGGTAAAAGTCAAATATGGATGCTTGCGTTGCAGTTGCAATTCCTAGATGCAAGTTTGTACCAATTATAATTTAAAAAGCTTTGATAGTTTTCGAGAAATGGTGAAAGTCAGGGTGGTCGCAATAATTCACGAAGTCAGTGAACCATGAAATATAGGTCAAGGTCAGATATAATGCTTGCGTTGAAGTTGCAATGCCTCGATGCAAGTTTGTACCAAGAATGATTAATGAAGCTCTAATAGTTCTCAAGATATGGACTTGCTGACAAGATTTGATTAAAAAAAAAAAAAACAAGGCATCGCATGCGATACAAATCCCCTCGCACAAGACAACTTCATGTGTGGAAAACACTGAAATGGCAAAAGTCCAACTTGCTTGAGATATTATCATATGCAACATTAGTAAAGTTTGTTTAAAAATCCATCCATAAATGTAGGTTCTAGAGTGATGGCAATATTTCTCTAAAAATAGTCATAGGGACCTTGACTTGAGGCCATGGCCGCAAAGTAGATCTTGCTCAAGATATTATCATAAGCATCTTTTGTGTGAAGTTAGATTAAAATCATAAATGTAGGCGGTAGAGCAATAACAAAGTTTTTCTAAAAATAGCCATAGTGACCTTGACCTTGAGGTCATGACCTTGAAAGTCAAAGCAACTCGAGATATTACCATAAGAAACATTTGTGTGAAATTCTGTTAACATCCATCAATAAATGTAGGCACTAGAGCGATGACAAAGATTTTCTAAAAATAGCCACAGTGACCTTGACCTTGAAAGTCGAAATAGTTCGAGATATTGTCATAAGAAACATTTGTGTGAAGTTATACTGAAATCGGTGAAGAAATGTAAGCGCTAGAGCCATGTCAAAATTTTTCTAAAAATAGCCACAGTGACCTTGACCTTGAAAGTCAAAGTCACTCGAGGTATTGTCATAAGGAACATTTGTGTGAAGTTATATTGAAATCAGTGAAGAAATGTAGTCGCTAGGGCGATGACAAAGTTTTTCTAAAAATAGCCACAGTGACCTTGACCTTGAAAGTCGAAATCGCTCGAGATATTGTCTTAAGGAACATTTGTGTGAAGTTATATTGAAATTGGTGAAGAAATGTAAGCGCTAGAGCATTGACAAAGTTTTTCTAAAAATAGCCACAGTGACCTTGACCTTGAAAGTGGAACTCGCTACAGATATTGTCATAAGGAACATTTGTGTGAATCGATTTTGAAATTGGTGAAAAAATGTAAGAGCTAGAGCAATGAAAAAGTTTTTCTAAAAATAGCCACAGTGAACTTGACCTTGAAAGTCGAACTCTTTCGAGGTATTGTAATAAGAATCATTTGTGTGAAGTTATAATAAAATCGGTGAAGAAATGTAGGCGCTGGAGCGATGACAAAGTTTTTCTAAAAATAGCCATTGTGACCTTGACCTTGAAAGTTGAAATGGATTGAGATATTGTCATAAGGAACATTACTTACATTAGTGTGAAGTTATATTGAAATCAGTGAAGAAATGTAAGCGCTAGAGCATTGACAAAGTTTTTCTAAAAATAGCCACAGTGACCTTGACCTTGAAAGTGGAACTCGCTAGAGATATTGTCATAAGGAACATTTGTGTGAAGTTATATTGAAATCGGTGAAGAAATGTAGGTGCTAGAGCGATGACAAAATTTTTCTAAAAATAGCTACAGTGACCTTGACCTTGAGGTCATGACCCTGAAAGTCGAACACACTCGAGATATTGTCATAAGGAACATTTGTGTGAAGTTATATTGAAATCAGTGAAGAAATTGAGCGCTAGAGCAATGACAAAATTTTTATAAAATAGCCACAGTGACCTTGACCTTGATGTCATGACCTTGAAAGTCGACCTCGCTCAAGATATTGTCATAAGGCACATTTGTGTGAAGTTATATTGAAATCAGTGAAGAAATGTAGGCGCTAGAGTGATGACAAAGTTTTTCTTAAAATAGCCACAGTGACCTTGACCTTGAGGTAATGACCTTGAAAGTCGAAATCGCTGAGATATTGTCATAAGAAACATTTGTGTGAAGTTATATTGAAATTGGTGAAGAAATGTAGGCGCTAGAGCGATGACAAAGTTTTTTCTAAAAATAGCCACAGTGACCTTGACCTTGAGGTCATGATCTTGAAGTCGAACTCGCTCGAGATTTTTTTATAAGGAACATTTGTGTGAAGTTATATTGAAATTGGTGAAGAAATGTAGGTGCTAGAGCGATGACAAAGTTTTTCTAAAAATAGCCACAGTGACCTTGACCTTGAGGTCATGACCTTGAAAGTCGAACTCGCTCGAGATTTTTTTATAAGGAACATTTGTGTGAAGTTATATTGAAATTGGTGAAGAAATGTAGGCGCTAGAACGATGACAAAGTTTTTCACAAATTACCAAAATGACAAAGGGCCATTACTCACAAAGTATTTTTCGGAATTTTGTCATAAGTTAATCAGTTCATCTACTCATCACCACCAATCTATTCACCAACTTTCAAGGCTCTAGCTCCAATGGTTTTTGAGATATCTTGCTGACACGATTTTATTAAAAAAAATTCAAAGGGCAATAACTCTTAAAAGGGGCATAATCCGGACGAGAAAAAAAATACGCGTCAGCTAATTTTCCATGAGGAATCCATATATGAAATTTCAAAACCCTAGCATACACGGTTCTAAAGATATGCTATGCATCACTTTTAGCATACATTACAATGGGCACAAATTACCAAAATGACAAAGGGCCATAACTCACAAAGTATTTTTCGGAATTTTGTCAAAAGTTAATCAGTTCATCTACTCATCACCACCAATATATTCACCAACTTTCAAGGCTCTAGCTCCATTAGTTTTTGAGATATCTTGCTGACAAAATTTTATTAAAAAAATTTCAAAGGGCAATAACTCTTAAAAGGGCCATAATCCGGACAAGAAAAAAAATACACGTCAGCTAATTTTCCATGAGGAATCCATATATGAAATTTCAAAACCCTAGAATACACGGTTCTAAAGTTATGCTATGCATCACTTTTAGCATACTAGTTGGCCATCCAATCCCAAAAAAGATTGATATTTTTACTTTTGATGGCAAAATTGAGTAGAGTATGGCACCCATGCTAAATGTAATCCTTGATGTGTGTCAACAATCATAGGGGTGGATGCCACGTCTGGAAATGCGTCTGAGGCTCAGAAGTAGGTCAAAGGTCAAATGAGTGCAAAATAAACATGAAACTACTTATAACTCTCTTTTAACACATATTTGGGGCAAATGTTTGCTTAAAATCACCATAAACTATTCAGGTGCAGTGAACAATGGAAAATTATTTTAAATGTACCCTCAAAGTATGTCAATCTAGGTCAGGGGTCATTTAAGTGCAAAAACTCGTGAAAAATGGATCTTTTCTAATCAAATATTGTCATATGTAGCATAAGGATGTGTTGATGACCAGTATTTGTTATCAAAATATTAAAAAATACATGTGTTACGTGTATTTGATTAGAAAATCTGCTTGTTAACATGGATATGTGTTAAATGGAATAAAAAAGGATACTAATGTTACGGACTTGAACGATATTGATATAGCACTGGATTCTTTCTTTGTGACTGTTTCTGTTATGGGTCGGAAACATTGCCTTTGCGCAACTAAGTCAAATTGTGACTTCCGTTGAGCTAGCCTGTCCACAAACAGGTTTTATTAATCAGTACCCCCAAGCTGACTGAACTTAGTTGCCAGGCCGGTTTTTATCATGATTTGTCTTTTACAACATAGACAGAATACTACCCTGTGCCATTTCTAAAACAGAAAAGGCGATATAAAATGATTTTACAAGCATTAAATATTTTCAACTCAACAGTTACTCTATTATGAACAGGACCGATTTAACACTTTCTTTGTATAAGACAATTAAAAATCAAACTTTAACCTTATCCCCTTAAACCGTCGCATCTTGGATAACTGACAATAATAGATAAACCAATTAACAAAACATAAAACATCCTTTATGCGTGACTAAGATGGTGCAAAAAAGATTGATATTTTTACTTTTGATGACAAAATTGAGTAGAGTATGGCACCCATATTAAATGTAATCCTTGATGTGTGTCAATAATCATAGGGGTAGGTGCCACGCCTAGAAATGCGTCTGAGGCTCAGAAGTAGGTCAAAGGTCAAATGAGTGCAAAATAAACACGAAACTACTCATCACCCTCTTTTAACATATATTTGGGGAAAATGCTTGCTTAAAATCACCATAAAACTATTCAGGTGCAGTGAACAATGGAAAATTATTTTAAATGTACCCTCAAAGTATGTCAGTCTTAAAGGTCACGGTTATTTAAGTACAAAACTCGTAAAAATGGATGTTTTCTAATCAGATTTGGTCATATTTAGCACAAGGATGTGTTGATGACAAGTATTTATTATCAAAAAATTAAAAAATACATTTGTTACGTGTATTTTATTGTCAAAGACAGATTTAAATTCCTTAAGTTGGCATCCAAGATGGCTGTCAGACAGTTATTGACTTCTGTAATAAAAAAGAAGTGGAGGCAATGATCAGGAATCGATACAATTAACCCACAGCTCCCATCAATGGCACCACAGGGAAAGAAACACAAAAATGAAATGACTAGACCCAAATAGAAACATCAATAGCGGAAAGACAAAAGGACAGATACTTTCCCCAAAAATGGTCAATTGGCTATCCAAAACAAAATAATGTAAGCGATACACACACTCAAAGACAAACCATGACAAAACTAAACGGTGGCAGAAGAATGGCCTGGGAACGGTCAGTGAATAGAATTCCATTGGGGTGGGGTCTTAAATCGATTTTATGCAGCTGCAATCCTCGCCCTTACTTCCGTCACGATTTAGACAAATCATTTGTTCAGTCCGCATGAAAGCCTCCTATCTCATCAGTGCAACGTCTCCGAGAACACAAAAATCAAAACAACTTTCGATTTCCGAAGAAAAAAAAATCGGTCGAATCTCCAAAGCTGAGTAAGATCATCAGAGTTGTAGTAATTAGTTAAATGTTTGTGTTTACGTCACGATTAACCCAATACCTTGCTACCTTGATAATCCAAATGTCTGTCTGTTGGTGTGTCCCTTTCCTCTTATCGGATTGTTTTACCCATCCGACTGAGCTCACAGTTAAAGCCATCAATCTTTCATTATTTCGACTTCTAAAGAAGTAAATACACTTTTTCGTTTGTTACCGGTGATGCTTATGACCTATTGACACATTATAATTGTGATGTGTAGAATAATGTTTCTTCTCTTGCACTCTTTGAGCTTTATTGGCAGATTTTTATTTTGGCGTTTTTTCCGTGACGGCAAATACGCCCAAAAAAAAAAGGACCGCCAAATATAAGTGTTATACAGTAGCTGCACGTGACTTTTGATGATGACCAATTTGTGTTATTATTAGATATATCTTCATCATATACTATATCCTTGATATATCATTGTGACTTTTAGTAAGTACTCAGAAGACGATTTGGAATGTGAATAGACAAGGTATTTTGCAAAATAAACATATTTTACCAAATATGTACTAAAATGACCTTTGACCTAAGGCCGATTAGGTTGGCCATTATGCTGTTTGTATAATGTGTGGGTTTTATGCTTCCTAGATAAGGAAATGGTAACTCATTTGGCTTTTTTCAGTTGACATACCAGATAATCCTTAGTACAATAAATATTGATACACATTTAAAGAAAATTTGTACTTAAATGACCTTTGACCCTGGCCAAATCTATGATTCAACTTCTTTTCTCACATATGATGCATAAACCATATGTCCTAAGTACATGGCTGGTGTTTAATTAACTTTATTTGGTCTGCTTAGGTGGAGAGAGGGTACAAATACCAGCATGTACAAATTTTATTGTATTTTTGCACTCATTTGACCTTTGACCTAATTCTGAGGCTCTGGGGCATTTTCAGAAGTGGCATCCACCCCTATCACTTTTGCATCACACTAAAGAACACTGTTAGCATGGATGCCATACTCTACTCAATTTTGCCATCAGAAGTATTTTTTCGTGGTTTGGATGGCCAACTATACATTACAATGGGCACAAATTACCAAAATGACAAAGGGCCATAACTCACAAAGTATTTTTCGGAATTTTGTCAAAAGTTAATCAGTTCATCTACTCATCACCACCAATCTATTCACCAATTTTCAAGGCTCTAGCTCCAATAATTTTTGAGATATCTTGCTGACAAAATTTTATTAAAAAAATTTCAAAGGGCAATAACTCTTAAACGGGCCATAATCCGGACAAGAAAAAAAATACGCGTCAGCTAATTTTCCATGAGGAATCCATATATGAAATTTCAAAACCCTAAAATACACGGTTCTAAAGATATGCTATGCATCACTTTGTGCATACATTACAATGGGCACAAATTACCAAAATGACAAAGGGCCATAACTCACAAAGTATTTTTCAGAATTTTGTCAAAAGTTAATCAGTTCATCTACTCATCACCACCAATATAATCACCAACTTTCAAGGCTCTAGCTCCAATTGTTTTTGAGATATCTTGCTGACAAGATTTTATTAAAAAAAATTCAAAGGGCAATAACTCTTAAAAGGGGCATAATCTGGACAAGAAAAAAAATACATGTCAGCTAATTTTCCATGAGGAATCCATATATGAAATTTCAAAACCCAAGAATACACGGTTCTAAAGTTGTGCTATGCATCACTTTTAGCATACATTACAATGGGCACAAATTACCAAAATGACAAAGGGCCATAACTCACAAAGTATTTTTCGGAATTTTGTCAAAAGTTAATCAGTTCATCTACTCATCACCACCAATATAATCACCAACTTTCAAGGCTCTAGCTCCAATAGTTTTTGAGATATCTTGCTGACAAGATTTTATTAAAAAAATTTCAAAGGGCAATAACTCTTGAAGGGGGCATAATCCGGACGAGAAAAAAAATACGCGTCAGCTAATTTTCCATGAGGAATCCATATATGAAATTTCAAAACCCTAGCATACACGGTTCTTTAGTTATGCCATGCATCAAAAGCGTAACGGACGGACGAACGGACGAACGGACGAACAGACGAACGGACGAACGGACGAACGATGCAGAAGCAATATGCCCCTCCAACTTTTTCAAAGTTGGGGGCATAATGAAGATGCTATTGTGCGGACAAGAAATTGTTTACGCACGCACGCACGGACGCACGCACGCACTGACGACGAACAAAATGTGATCACAAAAGCTCACCTTGTCACTACGTGACAGGTGAGCTAAAAATGTGAGCAGCTTTTGCATTTGCAAAAGCTGCGCTCGCATTTTTATAAAAACAACAACTATTATTAGAACATTTGCCACATTAAATGATCAATGTTTTAAGATATCTTAACTAATGACATCATTAATTTGGAATAACTGGCCATGGGGCCCAGCTGTTGAAATCTAACAAAGGCATTGATTAACAGGGTCAAGTTGCTCAAAGTCTCATCTCGGTTGGTCCGTTTGGAGTTTAACTGCCCAATAAACAATATTAAGGTTAATTTCAGCTGGTCAGTTTACCATACCACAATTTAAGTGGTTAACCAGAACAGTCCATATCCTGTTATCAGAAAACAGATAACACCCCTTAATTGCCAGTGGAAGGGACAATCTCATGATCAATCTCAATCTCCATGACCGAATGCATCTGGCAAATGAACGGCCCCCGCCCATCGGGGCTTGAAGAAATATACGGTCTGCATGATGCTTCCATGCAGAGCTGAAACTGACCCGAACACGAGTACTGGTAAACCGCTTAGAGGATCTTAGCCTGCCCAGGCAAAGCGGTACAAAGTCGGCCCGTCCATGCTTATAAACACTATTGGTTTTATTGGATGGCAGGACTTGAGATGTCATTTCATCTCAATGACGGGTAAAAGTCCCACAAAATTGGAAGTAATGTCTCCAAAATGACCTTTACAGTGTTGACAGGGACGTTTAACATCAAATCAAACAAAATATGGCAAATCAAACAAGACCAGCCTTGTCAGTGGTCAAAATGTTAACTAATCGAACAAGAACAATATGTGTGACATTCTGAGTAGCAATGCAAAAGCGGCTCACAATTTTTTCAACTAAAGTATGAGAATTTTCATTGCCATCCAGGCTTGAAGAAATTGATAGACTGCATGATGCTTCCACGGAGAGCTGAAACCGACCTGCACACGAGTACTGGCAAACCGCTTAGAGGATCTAAGCCTGCCCAGGCAATGCGGTGTAAATCGGCCCGTCCATGCTTATAAACCCTATTGGTTTCATTGGGCGGCAGTGCTTGAGATGTCATTTCATCTCAATGTCGAGTAAAAGTCCCACAAAATTGGAAGCAACGTCTCCAAAATGACCTTTACAGTGTTGACGGGGAGGTTAAACCTCAAATCAAACAAACAAATAAACTGCTAGATCCAGTTGTTCAAAAATGATGTCATTACTAACAGCTAGTCAGCGCATTGTTAAAACTTTGACCAATTGATATGGCAAACATGCCTACATTTTTGCTGAAAAATAATGCAAATATATTAGTTTCTCACATTTTTCCATTACAAAAAAAAGTGAAAAAAAAAAAAAAAAAAGAATATTCAATAATGTACTTGCTAGGACAGTAAACAATGTGACTTCTAAGAAGCCTGTTAAGCTAACTATGCTTTGAACCACTGGGTCCTGATGTTTTAAATAATGTTAACTCATATCCTGCCGAATAAATTAATTAGCCCCACCCATTTCTGACAATAAACCAATCAAACTACTTGATATAACATATTGGTTCAAATCACAAACTGCATGACAAACTGTGTAGATCCTGATCAGATGGCTTCATCAGAAGCCATCTGATCTGGATCTACACTGTTTGCAAAGGTAAGGATTGCCCTGTTCAGCAGGATAAGGGTTAACTTATAATATTTCTATCATATAACAGTCAACCCTCTTTCTACCAACATTATATACAACAATGAAACCCGCTATAACAACAGTTCCTTGGCAAATTAGAACATTGTACCTAATATACAAAACTGTGAACAGTTGTAAGAATCACCAAATGTCCATAACACATTTTTGGAGTAATTAAGGGAGGAAGATCCTTTATTGCATATTATACTACTCTTCATTGGGATTCTTAATAGGGGCACATTCTTTATAATGGCAATATTTGTACGCATGCATGTATTTTATATTAGTGTGTTCAAGAGGACCACAAGGAAGACTAGCTCATGTAGCTAATTGTGTTTCCTCTTTAACCCATTTTGTACCAGAAACTCCAAAATGGGTATTTGGCAAACAGTGCAGGCCCAGATCAGATGCCGCAGAACTCGGCGTCTGATCAGGGCCTACACTGTTTGTCAAAAATTCAGCTAATTTCTAATCAATTTTGAAGAAAACACAACCTGACACCCCTAAATTTTTAAATGGACTCATGCTAAATATAAGGTGGAAGATTCCATTTGGTACAAAATGGGTTTAATATTGTATAAATAAATAAAAAAATGAAATAAAAATGTTAGGGAACAAAACACATGAGCTATTAGCAAGCTACTACATCACATGAACAAGTGCGTGAAATGAACAACCCCTAAACCCCACTTTATAAAGAGAAAATTGGGGTTTATGTGGGTTTACATTATTCTTCTCATTTCTGCCCTAACACATAGGTTGTGGGTATTCATTATTAGAAATAGGAGCTTGAAGAAAAATATAGGCTGCATGATACTTCCACGCAGAGCTGAATCCGGCACGCACACTAGTACTGGTAAACCGCTTAGAGGATCTAAGCCTGTCCAAGATTCGCGGTGCGAGGCGGATCGTCTATGCTAATAAACCCTATTGGTTTCATTGGGTGACAGGGCTTGAGATGTCATTTAATCTCAATGTCGGGTAAAAGTCCCACAAAACTGGAAGCAACATCTCCAAAATGACCTTTACAGTGTTGACGGGGATGTTAAATCTCAAATCAAACAAACAAAATTCATTAGAAATGCCTTAATCAGGCCCCTCTAACGAGCACCCACAACTTATGTTTGGGATACAAATAGAGAAAAACATCACAAAATTTCTTCAGAAAAATAAGCATTTTTGGTAAAATGAAAGAATACACTATACCACATGGGTGTGTTAGCGTAATGAGCCCCTGTGGAACAAATACTGTTGTTATAACACTAGTCCTCTGTATGACTATTACACCAACATTTTTGCTAAAAAAATTGGAGCAGATTATTACATCTTTCAGCAAAAATACCAATGGTGTATTAGATAGTGTACTTGCCAACTCTGTACTCCTTCCCTTAAATGGAATCATCAACCTGAACTGAACTTACCTGAACTGACAAGTCCTGACTGAACCCCCTTCTTTAGTTCTGACACCCTGATATTGGTCTTAGCTATTTCAGTCTGTAAAGCAATAAGATATTAAGTGAGTGAGTGTTTGAGTTTTACGTCTCACCAACAGCTAAGGTCATACAGAGATGGGACCTCTGTTTAAAGAAACATCCGAAAGTCTGGAGAAGCCCGGGATCGACCCTGCAGCCCCCGGTTTACAAGGGGAGTCACAGAGGATTCTAAGATAAAAAGATATTAAAGGTATCATAATGATCCTAAGTATTGGGTCAGACTCAGATCAGAATGCTCCTCTGTTTAAAGAAACATCCGAAAGTCTGGAGAAGCCCAGGATCGACCCTGCAACACCTGGTTTACAAGGCGAGTAACAGAGGCTTCTAAGATAAAAAGATATTAAAGGTATCATAATGATCCTAAGTATTGGGACAGATAGGTCTAAGCAAACAGTGCAGACTCAGATCAGAATGCTGCTGAAGGAGCAGTCTGATCAGGGTCTGCACTGTTTGCCATTCTGTCCGCACCTTTTGGACACTTTGCTAGATTATGAAACTAATTTGTTAACAAGAGGGCCCAATGGCCCTATATCGCTCACCTGTGTACCAGAAAATCATTAGTGTAGGAGACCACTTGACATTGCTACATACTAAATATCTAAGCTCAGGCAAAGCGGTGTCCATGCCTATAAACCCTACTGGTTTCATTGGGCGACAGGGCTTGAGATGTAATTTCATCTCAATGTCTGGTAAAAGTCCCACAAAATTGGAAGAGACATCTCCAAAATGACCTATACAGTGTTTACGGGGATGTAAAACCTCAAATCAAACAAAATCTGTGCCTTATGGTTTTGGAGAAAAAGATTTTTTGAAGTTTTTTCCAGTATAAGTCTAATGGAGCTAATGAGCCCTGGGGCTTGGACAATTTTGACCCAAAGGGCACGGTTGGCAGGATTTATGTAGGCGACCATTTTGTGTTGCTATATACTAAATATCTAAGGTCTGTACTTCATGGTTTCAAAGAAGATGTTTGAAGCTTTTTCCATTATAAGTTTGTTGGAGTTTAGGGGCCACAGGATTTGGACCCCAGGGGCATGATTGGCAGGATTCATGTAGGCGACCACTTGACATTGCTACATGCTAAATACCTAAGCTCTGGGACTTATGGTTTCAGAGAAGAAGATTTTTTAAGCTTTTTTCCATAATGAGTCAATGGGAGCAAAGGGGCCCCGGCGCGTGGCCAATTTGGAACCTAGGGGCATGTTTGGCAGGAAATATGTAGGTGACCAATTGCCGTTGCTACATATCTAAGCTCTATGGGAGCTATGTGTTGCCATTGCAACCAGAATTCCAATCTGATCAGCCCAAAAACCTTATGCAGCCTTTCCCCCTACCTGATGATGCTTCTCATGAAATTTGATCAAGACTGACCATGGGGTATTAGAGATATACTTATTTGAAATTGTTTACGGACGCACGGACGCACGACGGACAAAAAGTGACCACAAAAGCTCACCTTGTCACTATGTGACAGGTGAGCTAAAAATTTAGTTAGGAGAGCAAGTCCTCAAGGTGTCCCAATTTTAAGGATTTTTACAATAATTTTTTAGTCTATTTAAACTGAATAAAATCTTTTTCATTTTAAATATAGTCAGATCCATTTTGCTTGCCATTCTGTCCCCTTGTTTTGGATTCCCTGCTCATCGACAAGACAACTCACTGACACGGTTTTTGGAGATAATTCACCGACACAATTGAAGAAAATACACTGATACACTTGTTCAAACTCAAAGACAATGGACCTGTGACTGATAACCATGATTTGTTTTCAAAGGTAATTATGGATAAGCGTTGAATTGTGTTCGACTGAACATACCTGTGAATGACCAGCCCTTTTCAGCATGTTGGTGAACTGTCTAAGAATCGATGATTATGCTAAGAAGAGGGGATGGTTCAAGTCATGACTTTTATGTTCTGCATCATTTAGGATGCAGCTGCTGACAGATGTGCGCACAATTGAAAACTGGAATAAGAATTAGGTTGCCTGGTTGACTTGATGTCACTTAGATTTGTCTGTCGGTGAGCTGTTTCAAAGTATCACTAAGGTTAACCTGCCAGTCTCTGTGTCTTAGCAGTGTCGGTCTCTAATCATAAATGTGCAAAAATTTTATGAAGTTATCCTACATTCCTTATTTTAATCAAAAACGTGATAAAACATTTTCTTTTCAAAATCTGGGCTGTGAATACAATATATAAATGTGTCGGTGAATTGGTGTATGAATGTCATTTCACGTGTCACCAGTAACAATTCTGAACTGTCTTCAAAGTGTCTGTGAATTGTCTCCAATTGTGTCAGTGAAATATCTCCAAAAAACATGTCCGTGAGTTATCTTGTCGGTGAATTGTCCTGTTCCCGATCACGAAACAAACCTGTTGAAACCCACTGAGCTCAGTGTTATTGATAAGCTTTTGCCCGAGGAGAACTGTTACTCCTTCAACCAAAGACTATAGGCATATCCTGTGATTCTTTGAGAGTATTGGTACTCCTAAATTCAAAACTAGGGTCGTATCTTCATCTGTCATCACAGGATGGCTGCTAAGTGCACTTATATTAATTTTAGACGTGGCAAAGGCCACATGTAAAAGACGTTAAACACATATTCTATCATCATAACATACTGATATACATTTTCATGTTAATAAGCTGGCGGACAGCAAAATGAAAAATTACCTTTTCTTCTAAAGAATGTAAATCCAACCAATGTGGTCGTATTCTTCGCATGTGTTTTTGGAATTTCCCAGACGCCATTGAAGGCTCGTTTTGATCAGACTGTGCAGGCTGGTCGGAGTCTTCAGCCGTCACACAGATCATACTGTCATCAAAACGTTTTCAAACCCATGTTTTGTGTCTGCAGCGGACTTATGTGCTACGCGTTCAAAGGCGGGGGGAAATCTCCACTAATTGTAGGAACTGTCTCCACTAATTGTAGGAACTGCATGCGATTGGTAAAAAGCGAGAAATTCAGCGCTTAGCAAAAATACAACAAGAAAAACGCCAAAAGGCATTATGGACGGGTTTTTGAAACAAGAGGGCCCAGAGGGCCCTGGTTCGCTCACCTGATCCAAAGCATAACAAGTGGGCCCCAGGCAGGGTCAATTTTGGCCCCAGGGCTAAAATTTGAACAATCTTGGTAGAGGTCCACAAGATGAAGCTTCATATCTAATATGAAAGACCTGGGCTTTCTGGTTTCAGAAAAGAAGATTTTAAAGGTTTACCCTGCATATAGAAGTCTATGTAAAACAAGATTTTCCCTATATAAGTCGGGGGCAGTGAGTATGTAAAACCAAAGGGCCACATGGCGGGGGCATTTTTGGCCCCAGGGCTATAATTTGAACAATCTTGGTAGAGGTCCACTAGCTGAAGCTTCATAACAAATATCAAAGACCTAAGCCTTGTGTTTCAGAGAAGATGATTTTTAAAGATTTTCCCTATATAAGTCTATGTAAAACCAAAGGGCCACATGGCGGGGGCATTTTTGGTCTCAGGCCTATAATTTAAACAATCTTTATAGAGGTCCACTAGCTGAAGCGTC
This sequence comes from Lucinisca nassula, assembly GCA_963580285.1. NCBI lineage: Eukaryota > Metazoa > Mollusca > Bivalvia > Lucinida > Lucinidae > Lucinisca > Lucinisca nassula. The sequence continues at coordinate 137,927,420 of OY757015.1, forward strand.
ATAACAAATATCGAAGACCTAAGCCTTGTGGTTTCAGAGAAGAAGATTTTTCAAGATTTTCCCTATATAAGTCTATGTAAAACCAAAGGGCCCCGGAGCTGGGGCATTTTTGGCCCCAGGGCTATAATTTGAACAATCTTGGTAGAGGTCCACAAGATGAAGCTTCATACCAAATATCAAAGACCTGGGCCTTGCAGTTTCAGAGAAGAAGATTTTTCAAGATTTTCCCTATATAAGCCTATGTAAAACAAAAGGGCCCTGGTGTGGGGGCATTTTTGGCCCCAGCCCTATAATTTGAACAATCTTGGTAGGGGTCTACTAGATGAAGCTTCATACCAAATATCAAAGACCTGGGCCTTGCGGTTTCAGAAAAGAAGATTTTTCAAGATTTTCCCTATATAAGCCCATGTAAAACCAAAGGGCCCCCGTGCAGGGGGCATTTTTAGCTCCTGCACTATAATTTGAACAATCTTGGTAGGGGTCCACTAGATGAAGCTTCATACCAAATATCAAAGACCTGGGCCTTGCGGTTTCAGAGAAGAAGATTTTTAAAGATTTTCCCTATATAAGCCCATGTAAAACCAAAGGGCCCCCATGCGGGGGCATTTTTAGCTCCAGCACTATAATTTGAACAATCTTGGTAGGGGTCCACTAGATAAAGCTTCATACCAAATATCAAAGACCTGGGCCTTGCGGTTTCAGAGAAGAAGATTTTTCAAGATTTTCCCTATATAAGCCCATGTAAAACCAAAGGGCCCCCGTGCGGGGGCATTTTTTGCTCCAGCACTATAATTTGAACAATCTTGGTAGGGGTCCACAAGATGAAGCTTCATACCAAATATCAAAGATCTGGGCCTTGCGGTTTCAGAGAAGAAGATTTTTAAAGATTTTCCCCATATAAGTCCATGCAAAACCAAAGGGCCCCCATGCGGGGGCATTTTTGGCCCCAGCACTATAATTTGAACAATCTTGGTAGGGGTCCACTAGATGAAGCTTCATACCAAATATCAAAGACCTGGGCCTTGCGGTTTCAGAGAAGAAGATTTTTCAAGATTTTCCCTATATAAGCCCTTGTAAAACCAAAGGGCCCCCGTGCGGGGGCATTTTTAGCTTCAGCACTATAATTTGAACAATCTTGGTAGGGGTTCACTAGATAAAGCTTCATACCTAATATCAAAGACCTGGGCCTTGCGGTTTTAGAGAAGAAGAGTTTTAAAGATTTTCCCTATATAAGTCCTTGTAAAACCAAAGTGCCCCCGTGCGGGGGCATTTTTGGCCCCAGCACTATAATTTGAACAATCATGGTAGGGGTCCACTAGATGAAGCTTCATACCAAATATCAAAGATCTGGGCCTTGCGGTTTTAGAGAAGAAGATTTTTTAAGATTTTCCCCATATAAGCCCATGCAAAACCAAAGGGCCCCCGTGCGGGGGCATTTTTGGCCCCAGCACTATAATTTGAACAATCTTGGTAGGGGTCCACTAGATGAAGCTTCATACCAAATATCAAAGACCTGGGCCTTGCGGTTTCAGAGAAGAAGATTTTTTAAGTTTTCGGTGAAAAAAATCTATTTTTGGCTACTGTGACATATTTGTGCAACGGACCGGAACCATTTGAACAACTTTGAAAGGGGACCACCTAAGGATCATTCCTGTGAAGTTTGGTCAAAATCCGATCAGTGGTTTAGGAGGAGATGTCGTTTGAAGAAAAGTTTACGGACGCACGGACGCACGGACGGACGCACGACGGACAAAAAGTGATCCCAAAAGCTCACCTTGTCACTACGTGACAGGTGAGCTAAAAAAGGTTAACCAAAAGGTAAACCGGGCCGCCCGGCCGCCCGCAGGGACAGCGCTATTCTAAAGGACAGAATTTTTCCTTGAAAAACCCGTCCAAAAAGAATGAAAAAAGAAAGAAAAAAAAAGTCTCCACCGGGGTTTGAACTCACGCCCCTCAGATTCATAGTCAACAATAGGATTTGTAGTCCAGCACTCTATCCACTACACTGGCATTTGAAAAAAGGTTAACCAAAAGGTAAACCTGAACAAGAGGGCCATGATGGCCCTGGATCACTCACCTCATCCATAGAGTAACAGGTGGGCCCCAAGGAGGGCCATTATTGACCCCTAGGTTATAATGTGCATAATGTTGAGGGAAGTCTAAAAAGGTGAAGCTTCATACCAAATATCAACAAAGGCTATAATTGTCCACTAGATGAAGCTCCATACCAAATATCAAAGACATGGGCCTTGCAGTTTCAGAGAAGAAGATTTTTAAAGATTTCCCTATATAAGTCTATGTAAAACCAAAGGGTCTTGGGGCAGGGGCATTTTTGGCCCCAGGGCTATAATTTGAACAATCTTGATAGAGGTCCACTAGATGAAATTTCACACCAAATATCTAGACCTAGGCCTTGTGGTTTCACAGAAGGAAATTTTTAAAGATATAATCCCTATATAAGTCTATGTAAAACCAAAGGACCCCGTGGCGGGGGCATTTTTGGCCTCAGGGCTATAATTTGAACAATCTTGTGGTAGAGGTGCACTAGCTGAAGCTATATACCAAATAGCAAAGACCTAGGCCTTGTGGTTTCAGAGAAGAAGATTTTTCAAGAGTTTCAATATATAAGTCTATGTAAAACCAAAGTGCCCCGGAGGGGCATTTTTGGCCCCAGGGCTATAATTTGAACAATCTTGGTAGAGGTCCACAAGATGAAGCTTCATACCAAATATCAAAGACCTGGGCCTTGCAGTTTCAGAGAAGAAGATTTTTAAAGATTTTCCCTACTTAAGTCTATGTAAAACCAAAGGGCCCCGAGGCGGGGGCAGTTTTGGCCCCAGCACTATAATTTGAACAATCTTAGTAGGGGACCACTAGATGAAGCTTCATACCAAATAGCAAAGACCTGGGCGCTGCAGTTTCAGAGAAGAAGATTTTTAAAGATTTTCCCTATATAAGCCCATGTAAAACAAAAGGACCCCAGGGCGGGGATATTTTTGGCCCCAGCACTATAATTTGAACAATCTTGGTAGGGGTCCAGTAGATGAAGCTTCATATCAAATATCCAAGACCTGGGCCTTGTGGTTTCAGAGAAGAAGATTTTTACAGATTTTTCTTATAAAAGCCCCTGTAAAACCAAAGGGACCCGGGGCGGGGGCATTTTTGGCCCCAGCACTATAATTTGAACAGTCTTGGTAGGGGTCCACTAGTTGAAGCTTCATATCAAATATCAAAGACCTGGGCCTTGCGGTTTCAGAGAAGGAGATTTTTACAGATTTTCCCTATATAAGCCCATGTAAAACCAAAGGGCCCTGGGGCGGGGGCATTTTTGACTCCAGCACTATAATTTGAACAATCTTGGTAGGGGTCTACTAGATGAAGCTTCATACCAAATATCAAAGACCTGGGCCTTTCGGTTTCAGAGAATAAGATTTTTTAAGACTTCGGTGAAAAAATCTATTTTTGGCTCCTGTGACCGATATGTGCAACGGACTGGAACCATTTGAACAACTTTGAAAGGGGACCACCTTAGGATCATTACTGTGAAGTTTGGACAAATTCGATCAGTGGTTTAGGAGGAGATGTCGTTTGAAGAAATTGTTTACGCACGGATGACAGACAAAAAGTGATCCTAATATAAAACACAAGAGGGCCATGATGGCCCTGGATCGCTCACCTGATCAATAGTGTAACAAGTGGGCCCCAGAGAGGGCCATTATTGGCCCCAGGGCTTTAATGTGCATAATGTTGAGGGAGGTCTTAAAGGTGAAGCTTCATACCAAACATCAACAAAGGCTATAATTTGAACAATCTTGGCAAAGGTCCACTAGATGAAGCTACACATCAAATATCAAAGACCTGGGCCTTGCGGTTTCAGAGAAGAAGATTTTTTTTAAAGATATTCCCTACATAAGCCTATCAGGGTTCGCACTGGGATTTTTTTTTCTTTCGCCATCACTTTCGCCAATCTAATTTTTTTTGTGCCAAAATCTTAAAACCTGAGCCAGTTGTAGAAACTTCTTCGCAAAATGCAGAACATGGATAAAAAATGATTGTCATCTGCTCTACAATTTTCATTGGTACTTAAAGGGTTAAGGCTTAAATGTACAGACTGTCCGTTTGTGGCCTTTATGGATGTGTGTAATGGTGAATTATCCAAGAGTAGATGCACCTAAAGACCCCAGGTTTTTCGATCAAACCAACACAGTCACACTTCAAACCAGTCATCTATGCTGTCTTGCCGACAGATAGCTTAGCAAAATCCATAGACCAAAATCATTTAGATAGCTTGAGTTTTCCGACTACCAGTGGCATTTTGTTTTTGCTCCAACAAATAAGCGTTATTAGGTCATGGAGGCTGCCATTTTGGTTGATCACATGATCACATTATATTCAAAGGGAAACAACTTAAACAGGCATAAAGAGCGTGTTCGATTAGCCATTTGATAAATCATCGGAAAGCAAAGGGATTTCATAAACCAATTAAGTTTTTATCGCAAAAAAGTAAACTTAGAGATGAAATGGTAGAAAAAGAGGCTACCAAACTAATTATTTCACGCCATTTTTAAACAAACAAAATAAGTAATGACCGATCGCAGCAACGATAGATAGATAGAAAGAACAACATTTATTTTTATAACCTGAATTAGCCTGCTCATATTTCTGAATATTCAAGCCGAAATTTATAGAATGCAGGCATAACAAAAGAATTTAACTTTAGGTCAAACAAGAGCTAATTTGTATTGAAAACCCAATTAAGGACACCTGCCCAAGCGTTGGTGATAATTACCGTTACGCTTGTTGAGCAGCAATTAACGTCTACATTTTACATCATCGGTCTTTGTCGACCATTTCTTCATTGATCAACCTTTACTGCAAAGTCAGTCGGATGACTAGATTTAACACCGGGTATTCAATTACGACATGCGGGACAGTAATAATATTTTTCACCCACTGGTTGATATTCGACCTAGCCGCACCTTTTTATAATAAGAAGGCGGAGCTAAATTGTTGGCGCGTGTCGATAATAAAACAACCTCCAATTTTGCTAATATGTTCAATAGTCAAAGGTGTTAATTGTAGAGTGAGTGGAAGAAAAGGTGTGAAATAAACGTGTCAGACGGCTTAAGTCGGCAATAACCGGGATGGGACTTTCTTTTTTATAGTTTTTTTTCGCCACTAGTTTTCGTCAAATGACACAGATTTGCGCCAGATTTATTTTCTTTTCGCATTTGGTGACCGCTAGTGCGAACCCTGCCTATGCAAAACCAAATGGCCCCGGGGCTATATAAATCTATGTAAAACCAAAGGGCCCCGGGGTGGGGGCATTTGTGGCCCCAGGGCTATAATTTGAACAATCTTGGTAGAGGTCCATTAGATGAAGCTTCATACCAAATTTCAAAGTCCTGGGCCTTGTGGTTTCAGAGAAGAAGATTTTTAAAGATTATCCCTATATAAGCCTATGTAAAACCAAAGGGCCCCGGGGCGGGGCCACTTTTGGCCCCAGCACTATAATTTGAATCATCTTGGTAGGGGTTCTTTAGAAGAAGCTTCATACCAAATATAAAAGACCTAGGACTTGTGGTTTCAGAGAAGAAGATTTTTAAAGATTTTCCCTATATAAGTCTATGTAAAACCAAAAGGCCCTGGAGCAGGGGCATTTTTGGCCCAAGGGCTATAATTTGATAATTTGAACATTCTTGGTAGGGGTCCCCTAGATGAAGCTTCATACCAAATATCAAAGTCCTGGGCATTGCGGTTTCAGAGAAGAAGATTTTTAAAGATTTTCCCTATATAAGCCTATGAAAAAAACCAAAGGGCCCTGGGGCGGGGGCATTTTTTGCCCCAGGACTATAATTTGATCAATCTTGGCAGGGGTCAACTAGATGAAGCTTCATACCAAATATCAAAGTCCTGGGCCTTGCGGTTTCAGAGAAGAAGATTTTTAAAGATTTTCCCTATATAAGCCTCTGTAAAACCAAAGTGCCCGGGGCGGGGACATTTTTGGCCACAGCACTATAATTTGAATAATCTTGTTAGGGGTCCTTTAGATGAAGCTTCATACCAAATATAAAAGACCTAGGCCTTGTGGTTTCAGAGAAGAAAATTTTTAAAGATTTTCCCTATATAAGTCTACGTAAAACCAAAGGGCCCCGGGGTGGGGGCATTTTTGGCCCAAGGGCTATAATTTGAACAATCTTGGTAGAGGTCCATTAGATGAAGCTTCATTCTAAATATGAAAGTCCAGGGCCTAGCGGTTTCAGAGAAGAAGATTTTTAAAGATTTTGCCCATATAAGCCTATGTAAAACCAAAGGGCCCCTGGACGGGGGCATTTTTTGCCCCAGCACTATAATTTGAACAATCTTGGTAGGGGTCCACTAGATGAAGCTTCATACCAAATATCAAAGACCTGGGCCATGTGGTTTCAGAGAAGAAGACTTTTAAAGATTTTCCCTATATAAGCCAATGTAAAACCAAAGGGCCCCGTGGCGGGGGCATTTTTTGTCCATGCACTATAATTTGATCAATCTTGGTAGGGGTCCGCTAGATGAAGCTTCATACCAAATATCAAAGTCCTGGGCCTTGTGGTTTCAGAGAAGAAGATTTTTAAAGATTTTTCCTATATAAGCCTATGTAAAACCAAAGGGCCCCGGGGTGGGGGCATTTTTGGCCCCAGCACTATAATTTTAATAATCTTGGTAGGGGTCCACTAGATAAAGCTTCATACCAAATATAAAAGACCTGGGCCTTGTGGTTTCAGAGAAGAAGATTTTTAAAGATTTTCCCTATATAAGCCAATGTAAAACCAAAGGGCCCCGTGGCGGGGGCATTTTTTGTCCCAGCATTATAATTTGAACAATCTTGGTAGGGGTCCAGTAGATGAAGCTTCATACCAAATATCAAAGTCCTGGGCCTTGTGGTTTCAGAGAAGAAGATTTTTAAAGATTTTCCCTATATAAGCCTATGTAAAACCAAAGGGCCCCGGGGTGGGGGCATTTTTGGCCCCAGCACTTTAACTTGAACAATCTTGGCAGGGGTCCACCAGATGAAGCTTCATACCAAATATCAAAGACCTGGGCCTTGTGGTTTCAGAGAAGAAGATTTTTAAAGATTTTCCCTATATAAGCCAATGTAAAACCAAAGGGCCCCGTGGCGGGGGGCATTTTTTTGTCCCAGCACTATAATTTGAACAATCTTGGTAGGGGTCCACTAGATGAAGCTTCATACCAATTATCAAAGTCCTGGGCCTTGTGGTTTCAGAGAAGAAGATTTTTAAAGATTTTCCCTATATAAGCCTATGTAAAACCAAAGGGCCCCGGGGTGGGGGCAATTTTGGCCCCAGCACTATAATTTGTACAATCTTGGTAGGGGTCCACTAGATGAAGCTTCATACCAAATATCAAAGACCTGGGCCTTGTGGTTTCAGAGAAGAAGATTTTTTAAGTTTTTGGTGAAAAAATCTATTTTTGGCTCCTGTGACCTAGATGTGCAACGGACCGGAACCATTTGAACACTTTTGAAAGGGGACCACCTAAGGATCATTCCTGTGAAGTTTGGTCAAAATCCGATCGGTGGTTTAGGAGGAGATGTCGTTTAAAGAAATTGTTTATGGACGCACGGACGCACGCACGACGGACAAAAAGTGATCCCAAAAGCTCACCTCGTCACTACGTGACGGTGAGCTAAAAACACAAGTTTGAACAAGAGCTGTCGACGGACAGCATAGCTCGCCTGTTTCGCGCTTTCAACATAGAAGGTATAATTAGTGAACCATGAAATATAGGTCACACACACCTAGATACATTTTGAGGTCAGTGACCAGGTCGCATGGAACATATATGCCAAATATTACATTTCAGAATCACAATGTGTATGAATTATAAGGCAAAATCAATGAACCATGAAAATAGGTCACACTGACCTAGATATATTTCTATGTCAATCATCTCGTCACATGGAACTTATAATTCAGGACTGAAGTTTCTAAAAAAAATAAAAAAAAATAGTAGTCAATTTGGCAGAGTCACTGAATCATGAAATTTAGGTCACACTGACCAAGATATAATTTCGAGGTCAGTCATGGGGTCACATGGAATAAATAATCCAGGCAGGATGTTTCTTCATGAAAAATTATTAAAGATAATCGGCAAATCACTGAACCATGAAATATAGGTCACAGTGACCTAGATATATTTTGAGGTAAATCATGGGGTCACATGGAACTAATAGACCAGGTATGACATTTCTCCATCAAATAGTAATAAAGATAATAGGGAAAATCACTGAACCATGAAATATAGGTCACAATGACCTGGATTTATTTTGTGGTCAATAATCAGGTCACATGGAATAAATAATCCAGGTGTAACATTTCTTCATCAAATAGTATTCAAGATAATAGACAAAATCACTGAACCATGAAATATAGGTCACAGTGACCTAGACATATTTTGAGGTCAATCATGGGGTCACATGGGACTAATAACCCAGGTATGACATTTCTCCATCGAAAAATATTCAAGATAATAGGCAAAATCACTGAACCATGAAATATAGGTCACACTGACCTAGCTATATTTTGAGGTCAATCATGGGGTCACATGGAACTAATAATCAAGGTATGGCATCTCTCCATCAAAAAGTATTCGAGATAATAGGCAAAATCACTGAGCCATGAAATATAGATCACACTGACCTAGATATATTTTGCGGTCAATTATCAGGTCACATGGAACTAATAATCCAGGTATGACATTTCTCCATCAAATAGTACTCCAGATAATAGTCAAAATCATTGAACCATGAAATATAGGTCACAGTGACCTAGATTTATTTTGAGGTCAATCATGGGGTCACATGGAACTTATATCCCAGGTATGACATTTCTCCACCAAATAGTCTTCAAGATAAAAGGCAAAATCACTGGACCGTGAAATATAGGTCACCATGACCTTCACCCTTTTACACTTGAACCAATGTCACTTGGTTGGCTGATGTATAACCAATTCTGTCTATAACTTGTTAGCACAAGGGAAATGTATACAACAAATTACAAAGTTGTCCTAGATTTTGACCCCTAGCCCAACCCCATCCCCACTCTCGGGCATGAACCCGGCGGGGGGGGGGGGGGGGGGGGGTTGTCTTGGAATCTCAGAAGACACTCCCAGGTATCCAAGTTGTAAATATGAATGCTTTGTGATGAGTGACTGCTGAGATATAAGCATTTCACAAACTTTAACATAGTATTACATAGGTGTTCTAGATTTTGACCCCAAGCCCCACCCCGGGGCATGACCCCAGGGGACTGTTATCTTTGAACATCAGAAGACCCTCCCAGGTACTAAAGGTCCAAATATGAGTGCTCTGTGATGAGTGACTGTTGAGATATAAGCATTTGAAAAACTTTAACGCAGTGTGAAGCGCATTAGGTGTTCTAGATTTTGACCTCAAGCCCCACCCCGGGGCATGACCCCAGGGGTTTGTTATCTTTGAACATCAGAAGACCCTCCCAGGTACTAAAGTTCCAAATATGAGTGCTCTGTGATGAGTGACTGCAGGACGCCCGCCCGCCCATCGCTATTTTAAAGGACGGATTTTTTTAAAAACCCATCCAATAAAATGTGCGACCAGTGAAGACTCAGATCAGCAAGCGCATCTGTGAAAGCTAATCAGTCTGTGCCGGTTGCTGTGTTTGCGTTCTTTTATGATGTGCTGCCAGTCATTCTGCTTAATGTTCAAAGACGCCGGCGAGACATCTTAGGGTGTTAATTTAATAGGCTACTTGATAGATAGGGGTAAATAAGCATGCACTGCATGCTGACCTGACCACCTGTGATTCACAATTAGATATATGAGTACCCAAGTATTACAGGTCAATCCTGCCATTGTGACTCAATAAATATAATTTTGGTCAAATGCATACGGAACACGGCGGACAAAGAGATCAGTCTGTGCAGCGGTGGCTCTATCTCAGACGCGCATTGACGACAATGTTGCGAGAAAAAATACGTCGGGATGATAAAAGTATGAAAAATAGAAGGAGTCACAAGTAAACAACCACCATGATGCAATAATCAAAGGCGCCGACATACACGTGTCGGAAAACGGCAATAAGCAAGGTTTTTAAGCCTCCGGTTAAGAGTTTCCGCCAATGGCCAAAGGACGCCAAAATAATGAGTCATGGACGCAAATTTTCTTGCATCTGCGTCATGCGGACGCTTAGCAGAAAGAGCTAGTGCTAACACTGCCTGGTCGGATATATATTCGCTGTTACATTAATTATAACTTTCCTAGCCCAGTTGTTGTTGCTTCTATTATGTTTTTCCACAAAATACAGAGTAACCCATTTCAACAAGAATTTCTGCGATTTGGGAGAAATAGCCACCAGAAATTTCTCATGCATTCGATTTTTTTCTTGCGTTTTTCCGGAGACACTTTGTCAGGTCCTCCACAAACTTAACTTTTTATCGTCTGCGCATCTGTTTTGATATTTAATTCCTTACTACATGACAATGTGAATCTGTAGATCTGTCGAACCCAATTTTTTTTTTCTCGAAGATGACACTCCGTAGAAGTCAATGTTGTTGCCTAACAATATTCAGGATCGTATTTTTATGCAGGCTTGTCATAAAGTTACTGTTCATGCTTCAGGCGTTGTTAATAAAGTTAATAATGTGGGCGGCTTTCCCTTAGATAATAAATACTGTTATGTAATCATGCATCAATAATCGTTTTCCTAATCATGTTGATAGTTGTCATAACTTGAGGCTGATTAACTATAAGCTCAATATAGGATCGTCAAAAGATAAGGTTGAAGTGTTTCAGCGAAATTAAAACAAATGCCATCATTCATGAATGGATGAATTTGGAATCGTTCTTGAAGATTGGAACAGTTTTAGTTGAAGACTATGATGTGGCGAAAATTACCGCGAATTTGATTGCTTTTTGTCAGGCGTCACATTTTTTTTCCATTACCGATACGACTGCAATGGAACGACCTTGGCGTATCGCCAATTTGACAGTCGTATTTGGTACCACTTTTTCTTCATTTCTAGGCATCTATGCTCCATTTTAGAGTCGTATTTAAGACGATACGACCCTTTTCAATTACTCTGCAGTACAATTGCTGTGAAGCCTCAATGGTTTGTGCATCATGCTCGGATAATTTTTTTATTTTTGGGCTATTTCCATTAGGTATTTTTTGAGTGGACTTTGAGTGAATATTGTGCAAAAGTCATTGGCTTCAAGGGTGATTTTTTTTCTCCTATTATTGCTACTCGCTCACATCTGAGCAGGATTTCCTGGGTGATAACCAGACTTGCCTACCCCTTGAGACAGAAAATAGTAAGATCCCATAAAAAAATCGTAAGATTCAAATTTTATTCGTAAGGGTTTTAATGTATCCAATGCAAGGTCAAAATAAGTCTCACATTTTTTTTTGACTGCACTGAATCGGCCGATTCAGCTTTTCTTCTTTATCCCCATGTTTTTTCCGTTGTAAAGGCATCCATCTTGACGCTCATACCGAAACGAATTTGTTAAATTAACTGTGATTGGCTTACTTCCCTATCATTAGCCAATGAAATTTTATTTAAATTCGCAACGAGAGTAAGCCAGGAACGACAACTATTGTCTTGTTCCGGTATAAACTACGCTTACCCGAACCGAAATAATCGCGTCGATTTACCGATGTTTGTACAAACAGCGAAAATAGTATGGAATTCGGCCGGGATGGTAAGATCATAATTTGGACATGAAAATAGTAAGCCTTACGACCAAATCGTAAGGGTAGGCAAGTCTGCATAACCAGTACTTTTTTTTTTTTTTAAGCAATGTGGATGAAGTGCCTTGCTTAAGGGCACAATACTTTGGTCAGTGTGAGGCTCGAATCTGCAACCTCTTGATCACAAATCTGATGCGCTACCACTGCACCAAGCAATTTTTTATCTCAACTAGTGGGGAGTTTCCACTCTTGAACCAAAGTGTTCACGCCTGATGCGTGAAACATACTGCATAATTTATCTTCATCTATCTATCTACTGATTCTGCGTCGGTCATATTTGACCATTACCGCAGGTGTATATTACATACACCCCAAGTTTTGCAGGATGAAAGCCTACACAGTAATCATGTAATTACGGTAGGGATCTTTAACCTGCACAGGGGATGGTTCTCCCTGTAAAGGAGGCCTCCAGTTAACGCCCTGAACCGAAGGACGGTGCACTTAATGACATTCATCCCTGCAAATGATGCCAATGGAGCGTGTTCGGACATCGAAATTTTATCGCCAGGGATCGAACCCGTGACCTCTAGCATCAGAGGCAAGTGCACTAACCACTGAGCTATCACGCTCCACTTTATTCCTGAAAGACTGATTATTTTCCATGTGTGAATGCGTGAAAATAATGGGTACATGTCATGGCACAAACAATGCAAACATATGCAAACTGCATAAACATATGCAAATCATATACCTGTGCAGCATTTTGCAAGTCTGTATATATTTTCGACGCCTTTAAATGTTGCAAAAGACCCTGAACATAACTCTGAGAAAACTGAGTGTCTGCCATGTTCAATATTCTTGATAAACAAGGCTAAATCAGAAACGCAAACTGTCTAAATACGTTTTCCCAAACATCTTGTAGATAAGCCATGCGACGTTCGCATTGTCAACAGCAGAATTCAGATATAAAATTTGAAAATTGTGTGGAGTTTTCAATTGTTTACATCGCACTGAGCAAACCGGAAGTGGCAACGCTCAACATATCGAATCGGTCACTTATGATCCGAAATGTAATGACCGAAATTCGTCTCGTCTGGTAGTTATCTCCCCTGGTCACGGGTCGTTTCGTCCATGAGTCCGGGAGTCATTTCACCCTATCTGTCTATCTATCTTCTTATACTGAGTCGGTCAAATTTGGCCATTACCTCAGTTAGGTGCGTAGCTAAATTTAGAATTTAGCAAAAAAAGAAAAAAAAAAAAAAAAAAGAGGAGTCACTGGATGAGTCCTTAAAACTATTTACAATCTGTGTACTAAAACGCATACCTCTTAGGGAATCTATCTATCTATCTATCTATCTTCTTATACTGAGTCGATCATATTTGGCCATTACCTCAGTTGATTGGGTGGCTAAATTTAGAATTTAGCTGGAGAAAGAGAGAGAGGCACTGGATGCGTCCTTAAAACTATTTACAATCTGCATAACAGAGGTATCCTAAAACGCATACCTCTGAGTCCCAATCTTACACTGTGCGGGCTTTAAACTCTTCTGCGAACTTGGCATTCACCGCAGAGGAGGGAAGACTATTCCATTGGGGAATAGTTCTAGGAAAGAACGAGTTCTTCAGGACATCACTATAGGACTGGTATCTACGATATTGTGAGTCGTTTACTTTTGATGCCCTTGTTTGAGTCGACACTGTTACAGGGGTCAAGTACCTATCTTTATCAATAGACACTGAATCAGAGTGTATCTTGTAGAAGAAGGTTAAAGAGGACTGCTCACGACGGGCCTCCAGGGACGGCCACGCTAGCTCATTAAGCATGTCACCGACGCTACTTCTATTTCGCCATCGCCTACAGGTCCATCGAGCAGCTGGTCTCTGCACCTTCTCCACCTGCTGAGTCTGAGTTTTAACATAGGGATGCCAAATGGGTGATGCATATTCAATTTGAGGGCGAACCCGATAGCTCAATGGTAGAGCGTCCGCTTCGGGAATGGGAGGTCGCGGGTTCGATCCCCGGCCGCGCCATACCAAAGGCGTGAAAAATGGTACTAGGAGCTCCCTTGGCTGACGCTCGCATTATCAGGGGTAGTCCTAGGAAGATAAATGAAGGCAGGTAAGTATTTGTTAGAGGATACTTTGTTTGTCGCAATAAAAGCTCTACAGAGCTTATGTTATTTGTTTCGAATATGCGACGTTAAATAAAGCTTCTTTATCTTTTTTTATCTTTATGCAACATCCTTTGTCTGCTTAGGTGCAAACGCCAAGTTACGTCTAAGAAATCCTAAAGTCCTAGTTGCTTTGATGTTATTTCTGAAATGTGTTGATCCCAATCAAGATCATTAGGGATTATGATACCAAGGTATTTGGCGGAGTGAACCTGCTCCAAAATTTGCTGGTGTAGTGTATAGTCAAACTTAGTTTGTTTGTCCGGAGGGTGTCGTGACACCCTCATTGAATGGCATTTGGCCACACTGATCTTCATCTGCCAATCGGCCTCCCACTGTGCTAGCTGATTCAGGTCATCTTGTAAAATAAGACAGTCAGAAGGAGAATATATATACAACAGCCTTTTGTGATGTATCTTGTCAATCCATGATAATCAAGTCAGTCTGTTTGTGGCCACGGTTTATGGCCCCATTCAGATTGCTCACAATGTCATGGAATAATTGAACTAGTTGAGTTTCGCAAGACCTTTGACTTCGGAAACCGTGTTGACAGTCAGCAAGAATGCTCTCAAAGGCTAGATACTTGTTGATGTTGCAAACTATTGTATGCTCCGGGGTTTTGCAACAGATGCATGTTAGCGACACTGGTCTATAATTTGCAGCGTCATATTTTTCTCCTTTTTTATAGACCGGGATATCATTTGCTTGCCGCCAGTCATCTGGTACAGTGCCCTGGGCAAGTGATTCATTGAAGACAAAGACCAGCACGGGTGAAATTTCAGCACCACATTCCTTAAGCACCCTGGCATTCAGGTCATCCGGCCCAGATGCCTTATGTATCTTGAGCTTACCTAACAGTTTAGTGACCCCATTTGGGCAAACTGTTATGTCCCCCATTGAGAGGAACTGACTATTACCTTTGGATAGTAGCTTACCATCAGTTTCACGCGTAAATGCAGATTGAAACTGTTTGTTACATATGTTGGCTTTATCGCGCGAATCTGTTTTTACAATTCCGTTTTCCCTTAACGAAGTGATCCCAAACGCTTCCTTTTTCAGGGTTTTACGAATGACCAAAACTTTTTAACTTTACCATTCTTCTGGGGACTATCGGGATCTGTATTGTCATCCTCAAAGGTAAAGATGCTGGAAACATGCTTTCAATATGCATCTCTTATTACCTTTTGTACGTGTGCTCTGAACCGTTTGTAATGGCTCTTAACGTCAGGGCTGCTAGACTTACGAGCACGAAAGTACATTCGATTGCGTCTTCTGATTAGATGCTTGATCGTGTTGTCGATCCAAGGTGCACTATGCTTTGTTTTTGGTCATTTTCATTGGAATAAACCTTTCCATAGCCGCAGTTAATTCGGTCTTAAAATTGACCCACATAGCATTAACTGACATGTGCGAAAGGTCAGAGGAAAGCAACGAATCCCTAAATCGCACCATATGGTCTCGCAGACCATCCTGTTCCGCACGTTTATATAGATATATTTTACGCGGGACTTGCCTGATTCGCTTTGCTTTAATGTCATATTCAATAAGGACTATGTCGTGATCAGCTTTGCCGATCGGGGGCATCCCATAAACTCGACTAACTGGGGATGGGGAGTTTGTAAATAATAGATCAAGGGTCTTTTCTTGTCGGGTGGGTATATTAATTACTTGGGCCAGGCAGTGTTCTTTAATTATATCTAAAAGTTGTTGCTGTGTCTGCCTTTTAGATGCCCCACGGGGCACCTGCATGTTGCTCCATTCAATATCTCCACAATTGAAGTCTCCAGCAACCAAAATGTGAGCATTTGCATTCGACATTATCCTAGACAAAGATGAATTAAAAGCCTTAAGATATTCTGGGTCAGTTTGATTTGGTGGACGATAAAAGGAACCAAGGTACAAAGTCCTACATCCAATAATGTTCAATTTACACCAAACTACTTCACATTTGGTGTCTCACTCCGGAGTTTCTGTACAGAGTAGGTCTCTCTTGAAAGTCACAAAGGCACCTCCATGTGCATCCCCAACTCTGTCTTTCCGGATAGCCTCAAAGGATTCTAGAAAAAGTTCTGAGTTTTTAACTTCTGGGGTTAGCCAGGACTCATTGCCCAAAATAAAGTCCGGCTTTGCCGAGTCAATAATGGTATGAACTTCAGCCCTTTTGTTCTTTATTGACTGACAATTCATAATCAATATCCTGAGGGGGTGGTTAAGGACGCCTTTTTGGTCTTTGGTTTAGCTTCTTTTGACTGCTGCACAATGGGCGAAGAAGCTGCAGTGGTTGGGCCAATATTGAGTGGTTTCGCCGTGTGTCATTGCGGCCCAAGATAGTCATGAACGAGGCTGGCGAGAATGGACGTCTAAATTTTAGAAGGAGCTAGAAATTTTGATTTTATTTGTTTTACTTTGGTTTTCAGAGTTCTTTGGTGAAGCTTAACATGTTTCAAACTTGTAAATAGTCGGTGGGGGAACTTGTAAAGTTTGGAAATCGTTTATTTGTGACAAAATTTGATTTTAATGACAGCAAATTTGATGGGGAATATGTTCTATAAAAGGGTTATCCTTTGGAAGCAAGGAATACACCACAGAAGTGAAAAATATGGAGTGTACCTGTTTTCTGGGCCAAACTAGCTAGTTTCGGCCAATTAGGCCTCATCAGTGACCCTCAGATATTTTCAAAAATTCCACAATGGAATCAATGATCCCAAAGGACAAGAAAATATAATCTACACTATGATGTAGGGCAGGGAGACGTTTTACCGCCGCCACACATTCCCACACACCAGCTGTAGTGAAATTAAATATGTTCTATAAAAGGGTTATCCTTTGGAAGCAAGGAATACACCACAGAAGTGAAAAATATGGAGTGTACAACCCCGGAAGGGCGATTTTTTATGTGAAGTTTTATTGACCCGGCATGATGTGTCAGGCTCTGGTTTATCGGTTTTAGTGTTGAAGAAGTATTTGATGAGAGATTGACAATTTTAAATATTTTAAGAATTGAATTTTAAGAACTTTTTTGAGTTGATAAGTTACTTTTAAAACTTGAGGGATTTCATTGGCTGAGAAACCGAGAACAAGATGGCTGCGCCCATGGGAAATTCCAGTGGAAATTTACTGACAAAGAACAATGTGAGTTTAAGGCTTGCTTCAAGAAAGTCAGGTAGTTTGGGTACACATACTGTTGCTGTTGAAGGCCTAGCTGTGAAAGACTAAAGCTTGAATGTTGAAAAGACACTTACGAAGAAGTTAGAGGCAGCAATTAGGCCAAGTGTTGAATATAAACACACAGGTGGTGGGTAAGTGCAACGTTTGATGCTACAACATTTGAATTGTTTAAGATTGCAGTGATGAGCTATTATGGGGCATACCCAAATAACATAGGTACTGTTGATCTTAAGACTACAAAGGATAAAAAGGGTAACATAGTGCAGTTTACGTATAACATCAGTATACAAGGCGATTTACATGGTTATACACTGAGTATTTACACACAGGGTAGGTAATCACGTGGTTTTTGTTTTGATACACTGCACGGAAAAATGGCGGAATATTGATGAGAATTTCATTCTCAGCGGAGGTAAGCAGCTCTTTGCTCATATGTCCTGAGATATATACACCATTTTCCAGCCCACATTTTTACGGAACTAATGGCACCAGGCTATCGTCATAAAAGTTCGTACTTTGGGTAAACACTCTGTCACAAAATTCGAAGCGACAGAGGTCAAGATTGAATTACCTGGATAATATGCACGGATTACAGATTGTTTTGATCATTTTGAGCACACGCCGAGTCTTTTGGACGCAAATCCGTCGACAAATAACACATCGTGACAGCTACATACCGAAAATATACACTTCATTTACGTAGGACCACTCAGTCCCTGAAAATTTACAAATTAGAAAAAAGGATAATATGCACGGACAAAATAATTGGGTAAACTGCACGGACGCAAATAACATATGGGATAAGATGCACGGACGGCCGACGATCATTGCTGAAAGAAAAAAAAAGTTTTTGTTTGCTGCGCGGGTCCTATTTGCTCAGCAGGCTTACAAATATTATCTTCTTCGCATTTATAACTTAATAGTATATTTTCAGCTGATGCAGCCAGTGTAAAAGGAATTTACGATTTCCTGTGTTGGGAAACTTCTTTCGGTAATAAGAACTGATCTGGGATTTAAAAAAAGAGACAAATCTTTACTATTGGAATTTCATCTCCATCTTTGGTGATACCAGGCTATAGGGAAACGACTATCTTATGCTTTCATAGCTTGGGTCCTACCTTTGTACAAACCCCAAAATGAAAACGGTTTTCCATAGACACTTGCGGTCAGATTTTTTCTAATATTGCATGAAACTGGATAAAATATTTGACAAGGCGTGCAAGTTTCTATGCAAATAATTGATCGGGTTTCTGGCAATAACCATACGGAATAAGAAACTATCGTTAAAACATGTATGTAAACAGTTTTGAACGGTAACTTCTCTTTGTGTGATCACAATTCTCAGTGTTAATGAAGAAAGAAGCCGTAATTAACTCATTTCACACACACATACACACACGCACATGCACAGCCAGCTAATGAATAGCTTATGATATCAGGCGAACCTGTGCATAAACGTATAATGTATTCCTTGTATTCACAAACAGTGTAGATCTTTATCAGAAGCCATCTGATCTGGATCTACACTGTTTGCAAAGATATGGGTTGTAATCTTAAGCAGAATAAGGGTTTACCCTTTAGAGCCTTAACACAGGTCCAAAACAGTGGAGATCCAGATGAGACGGCGCATAATGAGCTATCCCATCAGAATCAACATCATTTGGCATCCTCTTTATGATTTTGCTAACGCAAGAACTGTCCAAATATAAAGATGGAAGGGTTCACTCAAGAAACTAAGGGGCTAATGGGTTATTTATTCATATATATTTTTATTTTATTTTTATGCTTTTATTTTTTTCTTTTGGTTTAACGTAAATGATCTATTATTCAAAATAATTCGGAATTAACCAAAAGAATTCGGAATAATAAATCATTTGTGTTAAACCAAATTTTTTTCTACGGTCATTCTACCCCTTCCGCCAATTTCAATATTATTTTACTCTTATCGAGTCGATCGCTAATCAGAGGTCGGCGAAAACCGGTGTACCCGTGGAAAAACCACTTGACCTTCGGTTGCAGAACTTGGCGTCTCACATGTGACCCGAACCAGGCTCGAAGCCACAGGGTGAGGGACCTAATAATTAGGAGTCAGCGCTCTTATGCATTAGGCCACGGAAGCCTGTGGCTAAGGGGTTAAACGGACACATTATTACCTGTTACAACAAAACATTTGCATATGGGGCTTTCTTTCCCTTTGGTGTCTTTTATGGATGGAGTAAGTTAATTGTATCAATTCCTGATCTTTGTTTTACTTCTACTTTGTCAGATTTTTCGGCCATTTTTCAAAGGGAGACAACTTTCGGGACTTCCTGTTCGTCTTTCTATAAGCCCTGTCCCGCTGAAAAAGGGGTCTTCTCTTAAAGGAAAGAAATTGCTCCTCAGGAGCAAATTTTTTCCTCAAAGAATTGTGTTACATGTGGGTTTACGGCGTCCCGCAAACCCCCATGCTGACAAGACAACCGAGCGTGATCTCTGACAGGTGTACGGGCAGCTGTGGGGTAAGGCACAAGAAAGATATCAAATGAATGACATGAATTATTTACAGTATCTATATACAACAATACTAACACAAAACATCACATTTATTTGCTTCTATAGCGCACTGACGAAGGCAAAACAATGTTCTGTGCTAGGAACGGGGTGACGTGAGTGTCTACAGACCCCCCCCCCCCCCCCCCCCCCCCTGTCGCGCACTGGTGTGAACTAGTTTGTCGACCACAGGTTGATATATATCATTTATCGATTGACGAACTTGAAGTCCCGGAAACTTCTTCGTTTGAATCGCCTGCAGGTTATTTATTCGACCTGTTTACTTAGAATGGTCTCAGGTTGCTTTCTACGACCTGTTTATTTTGGTTTCGACGTTGGTTATTGGGTCTGTCCGCCCTTGCTGCACACCAACCGACAGCGTCGTACCAGTACCTGCTGCTATTTTGCAGGGAGCAGCAGGTCACCACACATTGTTGTGCCTTTCAATATTCATTCATTGTCCCGTCACCATATTGTGTGAATTCGTTATACTTGACCCGCTGCTGAATAGTGTTCGTTTTTCAGGATTTTTATATCTATGAATACTACCGGAAAATCATACATACTCATATTTGCTCGCTAAAATCGTGGCGAGGTGAAGATACCGTCCACAATTAAAGCCAGATAGCAAAAATCGAGTAGATAATGGATTTGCGTTCAAATAGTATTTCCCATAGGGAAAAAATGATGAAACGACCCTATAAATCAATGGCATAACTCCCGTCAAAACGAACACACACACAAGACGTGACTGGAATGAAAATTATATATGGCACAATTTGGCGGTTGGCGATTTTTTGGGCAAATTTTATAGAAATCGGCCTTATAGCGGTCCACTGTATTGTAAAAACAGATCGCCACAAACCACTCATGCATACATCGTATGATATGTGAATGACTTGTGCATGGAGCAGCACATTTTGCCTACCGTATTCACCTAAAATATTTCACTCGCACCGCCTTACCATATACCTACTTAAATAATTTAGATGTGCATAAGCACCAGAGAGGTTTCCTATTCCATCTCGTAACAAATTGACCCCTATTGGCAGGGGAGCCAAACTACTTTTGCAGGAGTTGCATCCCTTGAAGGTGTTCCCAGTACCATTAACCATTTTATTTATTTATTTGTTCAAAATTTTATGACATATACATACATCCGAACTACAAATATACATACAAATGTCAAAGGATTGGATATATGTACATTATCCTGCTGGAGAGGACAATCCCTACATTTGCAAACAGTGTAGATCAAGATCAAGATCAGGATATACACTGTTTGTCATGCCGTTTGTGAATTGAACGAATACATTATATCAAGTAATTTGACTGGGTGATATTCAGAAAAGGATGTGGTCTAATTAATTGATTCAGCAGGATAAGGGATAAAGTACATGTAAGCAGACAGGTGACCCAAAGTACCTTTCCAGCACCTATGGCACAATATATGGCTAATATATGGCACAATTTGGCGGTTGGCGATTTTTAGGCAAATTTTATAGAACTCAGCCTTATAGCGGCCCCCTGTATTGTAAAAACAGATCTCCACAAACCACTCATGCATACATCGTATGATATGTGAATGACTTGTGCATGGAGCAGCACATTTTGCCTACCGTATTTCACCTAAAATATTTCACTCGCACCGCCTTACCATATACCTACTTAAATAATTTAGATGTGCATAAGCACCAGAGAGGTTTCCTATTCCATCTCGTAACAAATTGACCCCTATTGGCATGGGAGCCAAAATACTTTTGCAGGAGTTGCATCCCTTGAAGGTGTTCCCATTACCATTAACCATTTTATTTATTTATTTGTTCAAAATTTTATGACATATACATACATCCGAACTACAAATATACATACAAATGTCAAAGGATTGGATATATGTACATTATCCTGCTGGAGAGGACAATCCCTACATTTGCAAACAGTGTAGATCAAGATCAAGATCAGGATCTACACTGTTTGTCATGCCGTTTGTGAATTGAGCGAATACATTATATCAAGTAATTTGACTGGGTGATATTCAGAAAAGGATGTGGTCTAATTAATTGATTCAGCAGGATAAGGGATAAAGCACATGTAAGCAGACAGGTGACCCAAAGTACCTTTCCAGTTTCAGTATGGGAGCGGAAGTGAACGGCCATTTGCGATTGAACATCACTTGCGATTTGTACAGTGGACGATCAGTCACTTGCGATATGACATTATCACGTGGTATATCAAATATGTAAACACAGAAGCCATTAGCGTGAGGTTTTGGCCATTGCTTTTATTTGTGTAAGTTGTCAATATATGTGTCACTTTATTGATAATGATTTCAGTGGTGCCATTGATCCTATCGGTGGAATTAACGATGGTGATCAGTTGACATGTGTTTCGCTGTTGCTGGCACACGTTACTAAAAAGTAGATTAAATGACGGATAAATATTTAGAGACCACTTTTTTAGTTTTCCTGGCACCTTTAATAAACTATAAAGCCTACTGACCAAAAGGATATAGACACTGAAGTAAAATACGACAGCTAATTCTTAGCATGTATTCCCATCACTTTAGATCAACTGAACGGTCACTTGACATTGGAATGAACGGTCACTTGCGATCTGTAATCATTGGAGTTGAACAGTCACTTGCCAAGTTGAGCATTGAAATTGAACAGTCACTTGCGATGGTGATTTCACACTTAACATGTATTTTTGTGATACAGGGTCATTCTAAGAAGTCTGATCAGATATTGACATCAAATAACCAAAGCACTTCCTTCTTATACGATTGGGACATTACTACTGTTTCACCAATGCCCCCGCCCATAGGGGCTTGAAGAAATATATGGGCTGCATGATGCTTCAAAGCAGAGCTGAATCCGGCCCGCACACTAGTACTGGTAAACCGCTTAGAGGATCTAAGCCTGTCCAGGATCCGCGCTGCGAGGCGGACCGTCCATGCTAATAAACCCTATTGGTTTCATTGGGCGACAGGGCTTGAGATGTCATTTCATCTCAATATCGGGTAAAAGTCCCACAAAATTGGAAGCAACGTCTCCAAAATGACCTTTAAAGTGTTGACGGGGACGTTAAACCTCAAATCAAACAAACAAAACTACTGTTTCATCAGCATGGTGTGGAACTCTTTTCACTTCCGAGTTATCAAGTGAAAACACGCGCTTTATATGATTTGAGGTGCTACGTCCAAGTCAACACTATTCAGGTAATCTTGCGGACGTTGCTTCAATGCTGTGGCTTTTAACCGACACTGAGATGAAATGACATCTCAGTCCACATCGCTCAAACAAACCAATAGGGTTTATATGCATAGACGGACCGACTAGCACCACTTTGTCAGGGCAGTCGGCGACCTTCTCAGCGGTTTATCATTACTCATGTGCGATCGGTTTCACATCAGCTTGGAAGCACAATGCATCCCAGTCTATTTCTCCAAGCCTCGATGGACAGAGCCTAAAGACATGTTTGCATATTTTCTTTGACTCTTTCAGTAACATTTAATTACTTTTAATATAACTCACAAAGCATTTAATTAATCCCCCGCCGCGAAGCGGAGCCTTCGTCTGTCCGTCAGTCCGTCCGTCTTTCCGTCTGTCCGCACCAACAAATGTATAGTTAGGTGGCTATGTAAATGGACAGAATCATTTTAAGTCTATGGGATTTATTCCGTTAGACACCGAAAATACTTCTTTTCAGTGGCTAAAAGTAGCCACTTGAGTATCAATCCTGCCAAAAATAGCCACATAAGTATACATCCATGAGAACGTCCGTCCGTCTGTCCGTAACAAACACTTGTCCGCTTCATATCTCCTGAACCCTTTGATAGATTTTCATTAAACTTTGGTCAGTTATTCGCTTAGTGAGCTGGTGTGCAGATCCCAAAAATGAACCATGCAGACTCAAGGTCAAGGTCACGAGTTTGAAACTTGGATTTTTTTGTCCGTTCCATATCTCCTTTACCCTTGGAAGGATTTTCATTAAACTTTGGTCAAATATTCTTCTCAGTGAGCTGATGTGCAGAACCCATGTCCTTCCTTCCGTCCATCCGCCCGTCCGTGTGTCTGTCCGTAACACTTGTACGCTCCGGAATTTTTGTCCGCTCCTTATCTCGTGAACCCTTTGATAGGTTTTCATTAAATTTTGGCCAATTATTCTTCTCAGTAAGCTGATGTGCAGAACCCATAAATGAACCATGCCGACTCAAGGTCAAGGTCACATTTGAAGGTCACGAGTATAAAACTTTGAATTTTTTGTCCGTTCCATATCTCCTTTACCCCTCAAAGGTTTTTCGATAAACTTTGGTCAATTATCCCCCTCAGTGAGCTCACGTGCAGAGCCCATATAAGAATCATGTCGACACCAGATCAAGGTCACATTGGAAGGTCACGAGTTTGAAACTTTGAATTTTGTGTCCATTCCATATCGCCTTTACCCTTCAAAGGATTTTCATTAAATGTTGGTCAAATGTCCCCATTAGTGAGCTGATGTGCATAACACATAATAAACCATGCCAACTCAAGGTCAAGGTCACAGTTGAAGGTCAAAAGTTGATACTTTGAATTTTGTGTCTGTTCAATATCTCCTTTACCCCTAGAAGGATTTTCATTAAACTTTTGTGAAATATACCCCAGAGTGAGCTGATGTGCAGAACCATAAATAAACCATGTCAACTCAAAGTCAAGGTCACAGGTGAAGGTCACAAGGTTGAGCCTTGATACAAAGTGCGGCGGGGGATTTGGCTGTCCTTCAGACTGCTTTTTTTGTTTTACTTCATCCATGATGCTAATTGAAAAAAGGCTAACAAGCATTCTGTTACAGGAACTCTAGGATGCCCTAGTAGGAATGTCAAGAGATCCGGTACTGGACGTCTAGACTTGATGGCTAGAACTCCTATACCCGATCTCCAGTCACTTCACTCTACAATACATGTACATGTACATGTATCAGGTTAATCCGACTTAAGCTCTGGAAGCTTTCGACAAGTGGACGACAACAGGACACGGTTTTCCAGGTTAAGTAATGAACAAGCATATCACTGAATATATTACAGCGTACCCCTTCTTTTCTAGGGGAATGGATACACCTCACCTACTTTCGTCATTTTTACAAGGAAGATACAACTTTTGAGCTCAGTCCCCGATTGCTTTTCTATAATATTAAAACTTCACGGAGGTCACCTTTTCGATCTTTAAGAGGAAGATCAGTCAGCGGACGATGGCCCGACATTCTTTGTTGGCTGGGGTGTGCTCGTGATCAGGTCGCGGGTTTAGTCCCCGTCCCGGTCGGCAGCATTGATCATGAAATTCATGATCCTGATGGCGATTGATCATGATTTTTTTTCTACGGTCATTCTATCCCTTCCGCCAATTCAAGAAGGGTAGTTGGTTGTCTGTCTCTGGCGAAAGAATGTGCACTTTACTGTTTAACCGCGTATGTATACGCCTGCACAGGAAAGTGTGGTTAGGTAAACTGACCAGCTTGATTATGACCCACACCCAGCAGGCACTCGTCTCAAGGGCAACGTCAAATCAACGTCGTTGCACCAACATAGATGTGATGTTGCATAAAAGTCATGACGTTGCGCCGACGTTGCTGGGACGTCACAATTACGTCATGTGCCTGCTGGGTACATATAGTTCAGTGGGCTATAAACTCCAAACAGCACCTTTCAGACGTACAACTTCTTTTGTTATGGAAAAGATACATCTGCATATGTTGCAATTATTGCAAATAGATCAGAACTTTTGGATCTCCTATACTATGTACCAGCAGGCACATGACGTAATTGTGACGTATATCTACGTCGGCGCAACGTCATGACGTTTATGCAACGTCACATCTACGTGACGTTGCACCGACGTTGATTTGACGTTGCCCTAGCGACAGGAAAAAAGAGCAAATTATCCCCCCCCCCCCCCAAAAAAAAAAACAACCGCACCCACACTCTTAACCTTACCATCGGTTATTCTATAAGTGATGTTTAAACCTTTTCCTGTGACCATGTAGTCAGAGACAAAGTCGACAAACACCACCGGAAAGACTGATGACAGAACATCGACTAAAGAACCATAAAGGAACTAAATAAGCTACTGCTTTCGTTCTGATCCTAAAATTTTGTATTGACCCTGTTTATTTGCATGAATGTTCAAATGTTTTTGGAAATAAATATGTTTAAACTAAACGGTTCCACATAACGGTCCTAACAGAATCCCTTCGTCGCTGTAGATCTGAAATAGAAATACTTCTGAGTTAAGAGCATTTTAAATGCCTTTAACCTATATTATCTATAGGGGTCCTTTTTTAGACATTGGCAAACAGATCAGACGCCGCAAAACGCTGAGTCTACACTGTTTGCTGAAAGTTCGTTTGTTTGTTGGTTTGATTTGAGGTTTAACGTCCCCGTCAACACTGTAAAGGTCATTTCGGAGACGTTGCTTACAATTTTGTGTGACTTTTACCCGACATTGAGATGAAATGACATCTCAAGCCCTGCCGATGAAACCAACAGGGTTTATAAGCATGGACGGTCCGACACGCACCGCTTTGCCTGGGCTGGCTTAGATCCTCTAAGCGGTCTAAACTTTATTTTGATTGCATATGTACGCTCAGTGGACATAAATGAGTTCCCAAAACTGTTTGACGTCGTGATGTGCGTAAGTTTGTGACTACATTTTCAGACCAAATTACTTAAAAATAAAAGATCCAATGCATGTTATGTTTACTGGGTGATGTTGTTTATTCATTACTAATAACAAATATAGCAATTGTTCTTAGAAATCTCGCCATGCATAGCTCTGGTGTATTCTTCATTTAGAGTACCGTGGTTTTAAAATTGGATTCAAAAATCTGCACTGGCTCACAGATTTCTTCTTATTCTGAATGATTAAGATTTTAATTTAAAATCTATATAATTTTGGTTACCCTGATGTCTTTTTAGTATTATGGACAGCTGAGAAACCAAATATGTTTAAATTTTTCCAATTGAATTAATACATTATTAGAAGTGGGTGGGGTAATTTTACCCCTGACAGTAAAATAGTTGCTATGGAAACATGAAGTAAGTAGGCCGCATTGTTTCTATCTAAATTACTGGCACACTTTCCAACGTTCTAGTAAAAATCATTGAAAAGAAGTATCTTTCTCTGATATATGAAATATAGCTATCAACAGTGAATAAACGTCTAGATGGGCGTTAGTCTTTATGGGGGTACCCGTAGAGTTTGACACATTTATTTGACATTGTTATACGAAAGTAGAAGTCTTTTGTAGAAATATAGTCCAAATTGGTGCTTTAAGTTAACAATACTATTTACAAAATTGTACAACATATTTTTATGTTGTTTTATTGAGCACAAAGAGTGCACGGCTGTTCAAATAAACCAATTTTTTCCTCGATCTCCTTGCTGCTGCAGTCCCCTAAGATATATTCAAAACAACAGTTTTTGCTAGAAACTATGATTCAATATCTCTCAAATCAGATCTATCACAAAGTCCGTTTTCTGTCTGTTTCCTTAGTGTCACTGTCTATCACCAAAAATGTTTGCTTTCTGGTGATTTGACGAATTTATGTTACATCCGAAAGCAAGTCAGATTTCCCATAATGTATCGCCTGTAGGTAAAATTATACACAATCAGATTGTTTTTCAGTATATTGCCAACATTTCTACCAATTTGTATTTAAAAAGATTGGAAATTGATAATTTTATAACTCTTTTAGTACACCTACCCTGATTTTTCAAAAGGAAGGTGCTAATTCACAGGCACTTGTTTCATAAAAAAAAAAAAAAATCCTACCCACCTCTACCTTCTGATACAAGGGGGGAAACCTACGTCACGATGACGTCACAATTTTACACCAAGGAGGTCGCCATCTTGAAAGGAACTCTCGCTTCGGTACGTATTTCTGTGTTAAACATATATTTTACGCACAATCTTGACATAGCTATTATCGCAGAGTACGGGCAAAATTACAATGTTTTGTCAGGAAAAAGAAATTTAGGCAAGCTTTAAGTAGTATGGATGAACACGTCGGATTTAGTTAATTTCAGCGATCCATTCGTCAACACTCTGGATATGAAAATCATTCATATGAAGCAGCGCAGTGTTTTCATTAATCCTCAAGTAACGAGTACTCGACTTTTTCAGAAGAAAATACCATAGAAGTGTTTATTTGTATTAAAATTATTTTTTTTTTGAACTTTATAAGACGTTTTCAGTAAAAGGTATCGTTAACACTCGATCTGAAAAGAGATACGTACACACTCTGAAAATCAGCATATAGTTGTTTCTGGTGACAACCTGAAAAGCAGGGTTAAAGGCGCCAAATTCTCTAAAGGTTACAAGTATCTTGGACAATAATGGTGGCCAGATGAACAGGCAGTTGTAATGTCCGCTCCCTTGTCACTTAAGAAGATATAGTCCACTCTGGAGCATTGTCGTACTTGCGTTGAGGTATAAAACAAC
Source organism: Lucinisca nassula (assembly GCA_963580285.1). NCBI lineage: Eukaryota > Metazoa > Mollusca > Bivalvia > Lucinida > Lucinidae > Lucinisca > Lucinisca nassula. Next base: position 137,955,486 of record OY757015.1, read on the forward strand.
AGAAATAGGTTTACATTTATCTCTGAAAATAAAAAGAGTCATACATGTACAGGCTAACGAAGAATAGGCAGACATCTCTTGAGGTCCTCAATGGTCTCTTACATGAGCGGAAAAATACTGTCGTGGCTGAGAACTTAACTTCTTGCAATGATCTGCTCGTTATAAAAAGGCATTATCTTACTTTATTTAAGCCGGCCTCGGTTGCTCAGTTGGATGCGCGTCTGACTGGTGATCAGGAGGACGCGGCTTCATTACCTGCCAGGGTCGGCAACATTCTTTCGTGGAGATTGATCATGGAATCTTTTCTATGGTCAGTCTCTCCCTTCCGCTGATTCAAGAAGGGCAGTTGTCAGTTTCTGGCGATAGAATGTGCGCTGTACTGGTTAACGTATAAGCCTGCACAGAAAAAGTGTGAATAGGTAAACTGACCGGGATAAAAATGACCTAAATATTGTTGACTGGGCCCTTAAACTCCCATACAAACAAACAAACTTAATCAAAGTAGTAATAGAACCGGTGGGTCAGCTGTCTCTTGGGTGGGTTTGAAAAATACACGGTGACTTAGACTGTAAACATTTGTTTATTCCTTACATCCGTGTACAAAAAGCAAACAGTGTAGACATTGATCAGATGCCGCGCTCTGTCGCGTCTTGTTAGGGCTTACACTGTTTGCTAAACCCATCACACGATTTTAGTCCAGATTCTATTGATAACCATATTATTGAATACGCCGTCCTCACAGCTATAAGAATAAGGCGGCTATTTTCTATTAATAACAGCTACCTTTAGTGATGGTCAGGTGGACTTAAGCACTATTTAAAAAAAAAAAGCTCCATGGCTTAGTAACTTTTGTCGACCAAAAAACAATATTGTACACCGTAGCACAGTTTTAATGAAAAGTGTAATACTTTTTGTAACGTTAATTTGACATTTACCTCACTCGATGCAGTATTTGGCATAACACCCACAAAAAGTAGGCATTTTGTGTAGTTTAAACGTTATTTATTTTAATTAATGAGCCGGTGCAAGAAAAAAGCTACAATAAGGCAATTTATGTGACACGATAGACTACCCAGATCAGCTTGCATACCCGGGCAGTCTGATCAGTGTATTCTTGAGTTTTAAAAAACTGGTAATATTTGACACTTCCCACACCTGCTTGTTGTATAAACCGATCCTTATCGAGGCCCCAATGACATTTTTTTCTCGTTACGCTGTTCAGGATCTGCTGTTGGATTTGTGCGGTTGGTTAGGATTAAGAATCGTCCGTACAACGAGCAGGTGTGAGTAGTGTAATAGCTCACTATTGTTTCAAAAGCGAAATATTACACCGATCAGATGCATGGACTGGTCTTGGTATTCACTAGTCGCACATGTCATATGTTAGCATTTGTCTTGCACCGGCTGATATATTGACAAAAACAAAACAAATAACGTCTCAACTACAAAGATAAAAGAAAAACGTCTACTATTTTCGCGCGATACGCAAAAAAAAACTACGAACGGCATAAACATATGAAATGATGATGCCTGTTTGGTTGAAATTGAGGTTGAACGGCCCCGTCAACAGCACTTAGGTCAATTTCGAGACGTTACTTCCAATCTTTTCGGGACTTCTATCCAACATTAAGATGAAATGACATCTCACGCAATGCCTTCAGTGAACAAATAGGGATTCCTGACCATTGCATTTACTTCTATTTTATACACATGTACGGTCCAACTCCCACCACTTTTCCTGGGCAGGCTTGGGGTCTTTGGGTGTTTGTGTCGCTTGTATTATTTTATTTTGGATAGCCTTTTGGCCATTTTGTGAGAAAGTAACGGTCCTTTTGGCTTTCCGCTGTTGGTGTTTCCGTTGGGGTATGTTGTTTCATGTTTGTGTTTCTTTCCCTTTGGTGTCTCTGAAGGAAGCTGTGGGTTAATTGTATCGATTCCTGATCATTGCCTCTACTTCTAATTTGGACCCTCTAAGTGATTACCAGTATTCGCTTATATCCTTTTGTTTTGGACAGCCAACTGGCCATTTTGTTGGAAAGAAACTGTCCTTTTGGCTTTCCGCTAGTGATGGTTAGAGTCTAGTTATTTCATTCTTGTGTTTCTTTCCCTTTGGTGTCTCTGATGGGAGCAGTGGGTTAATTGTATCGATTCCTAATCATTGCCTTCACTTCTATTTTTCATATGCAGTTGGGATGATAACTTACATAGTGTAAGAGGCAGTGTTTTTCTTGACATCCCATTTCATCTTTACTTTAATTCTTTCTCTCTATCATAGGTCTAAGTTAAATTTCGTCAAAAATTTCCTAGGAACTCTAAAATGTTGAAACTTCAATCTTTATCATAGTGTGGCTTTATTTTTATTTTCTTGTTGCCCTTGCTTCCAAAGGATTACATTTTTCTAGAAAGTAATATATTTCACCGTAGCTGGTGTTATGGGAATATTTGGCGTCCGTAAAATGTTTATCTGCTCTTCATCAAAGTGTGGATTTATTTGTCAGTCATTTGGGATCATTGATGCTACTGCAGGGGTTCGTAAATGTTTGAGGGTTAGTGATGCGGCCTAACTGGCCGAAACTAGCTAGTCTGGTCCATAAAAAAATCGTGTACACTCCACAGTTTTCAGTTCTGTCTTGTAGTCCTTGCTTCAAAGGGATTACCCTTTTCTAGGACATTTGTATTAAATGCAATAATGATGGCTTATATTGTATAAAAGGCAATGAGCATCTTCAGCTTATTTGTTAATCTATTCTTTAAATCTTCTCCCAAAAATTAGGCCAATATTAATATTTTGTCAACGTTTTCACAAGAACAAGAAAAGCTAGAAACCTAATTTCGCAGCATAGTCCTTGGGTGGGCCTCTCTTTGGTTTTGCTAGCCTTAATAGCTTAATGAAACGCATGTCTTCCATGGGGCAGAGCCCAACTGAACTATGGTGAGTATAGTGGCCCAAGAGCCTATTGTTTTTACAGTTATTTTAAATCTGAACCATTTGTTTTATCGACATTTTTTTCGCAACTCGGCGAACATTGTAAATAGTTCAAGTGCGACAATGTTCTAGACTGGACAATGTTTTCTTAAGTGACAAGAGAGCGGAAATTGTGATCGGCTGTTCATCTGGCCACCACTATTGTCAAAGGTACTTGTTACCCTGCTTTTCAGGTTGTCACGAGAAACAACTATATGTGGCCTAGTGGTTAAGAGCGCTGACGCTTGATCATTAGGTCTCTCACCGCTGTGGTTCGAGCCTCGCTGGGGTCATATGTGAGACGCCAAGTTCTGCGACGGAAGGTCATGTGGTTTTTCTCCGGGTACTCCGGTTTTCGCCCACTTCTGATTAGCGATAGGCTCGATATGAGTGAAATAATCTTGAAAGGGCCGTAAAACAAAAAACAAAAAAACAACAAAAAACAACTATATGCTGGTTTTCAGAGTGTGTACGTATCTCATTTCTGATCGAGTGTTAACGATACCATTTACTGAAAACGTCTTATAAAGTTCAAAAATTTTAATTTTAATACTAATAAACATTTCTATGGTATTTTCTTCTGAAAAAGTCGTGTACTCGTTATGAGAGGATTAATGAAAACACTGCGCTGCTTCATATGAATGATTTTCATATCCAGAGTGTTGACGAATGGATCGCTGAAATGAACTAATTCCAACGTGTTCATCCATACTACTGAAAGCCTGCACAAATTTCTTTTTGCAGACAAAACATTGTTATTTCGCCCGTACTCTGCGATAAAAGCTGTTTCAAGATTGCGCTTAAATCATCTGTTTAACACAAAAACACTTACCGAAGCGAGAGGTACTTTCAAGATGGCGGCTGCCATTGTCTTTCTGTGTGACGTCATCGTGACGTAGGTTTCCCCCCTTGTGATAGATAATAAGGGTGGGGATTTTTTTTTTATGCTACAAGTGCCTGTGTGCTAATTTGTATGCTGTCTGATGTTGCCATGGCAACTGATGACATCATCATTTTACTAAGTGCTGATGTAAACATATACCCTAATTAGTGATATCGGCCAATTAGCATTTGAGTACGAATTGTAATTAGGTAGGGAATTGCAATTATTTCAGACCATATTTTTTCTCCAATTTCCTGTCAGCCATTTTGGGAACTCATTTATGGCCACTGAGTGTACAGTAAAAAATTCCTATATTAAGACCACCTTTGGGACTGTTCAAAAGTGGTCTTTAAGGCCAAAATACAAAAGGTGGTCTCTGACCAGGGGACACTTTGTGCAGAAAAGACGAAGAAAAAATAACTGCACCCTTCTAAATAAGTTTTTTAAAGCATAATTGGTCTTCATTTTAGGTGGTCTTAATAGCGGAATTTTGCTGTATACAATAGTCGAATACTTATTATCCAGGATATTATATTTAGCCTTGTGGAAAGGCTTGTCCAAAGGCATTAAGAATGCAATGATATCTGAATGACCAGGAAGTTAAGACTATTTACTTGTTTAAATCATTAGTCAGTGATATTTTCCCTGCTCAGTTACATGTATATCAAAATTTTAATATTTATGAGCAGGACATATTTCAATTGAGTTCAGGTAAGTTGAGCAAGAAAAAGAATGACCTCTGAATTCTAAAATACAAACGTACACTAACACTAAAGGGCATGCGTGTACAGAGAAATTCCGCTATTAAGACCATCTGAAATTAAGACTAATTCTGTTTAAAAATTCAACACATCATTTTGGCCCATATTTCAGATAGACGTGTGTTTTGGGCCAGATCCGGCCTGAATCAATCGGCTCAGTCGTGTCAAGCTCTAGAATCGCATGTAGCTTGTTAATTACTTCCTTCTTTCTTTTTACGTATCTTTATGGTACAAACCGGGTTTGATTTTTTCTTATTCCTCTATCTTTGAGTGTTGTTTGATGGGCGGCGGCTGATGGATTATTCGGTGGGCTTGTGCTGGGGAAATTCAGCAGAAACTTCTGTGAAGGAAAGAATACGGGTGGGTATGGGTCCCAACTGTTCATCATTTTTTTCATTGAAATCTGGGTGCATAGTTGGGGGGCATAAAACAGTGGTGGAGCGGAAGGACGCTGGTTCTGTCATCGAGTATAAAAGCAATGTAGCCTTGGCGTTGGAAATAGGAGATCCATTTCCATTAAACGTCCCCTTGTAGGGCTCAAAGGAGGGGGGGCGCATAGCTATCGAATCATAAATTATCACCATGGGATCCAACACTAGAAAAAGAGCATTTTAGACTTATCTGATGACGACCCGGAACCGGCTACTTTCAATTTCAAAGCTAATGAAACCTTCGCTAGATTTTTGGTGATTTCGAGCAAGGAAGAAAAGGCCGTTACGACTCTTTCACCGTTTGTTATTGAAAAACAGATTGAATCGTTAATTGGTACTCCAAAAATGTCAAAAACTTAAACGGAACACTTTTAATAGAAACTAACAGAAAATCGCAAACCGAAAACCACCTAAAAGTCAACAACTTTTTCAACATGAATGTTTCTGTCACGGAACATAAAACTTTAAATTCTTGCAAGGGCATTATCCGTGACAGAATTTAAAACAGGAATCGGAAGCCAGCATTGTAGAATATCTAAAAGATCATGGCGTAACGGCCTGTAAACGCTTTAAAATAAAAAAGACGAAAATCTCATCGACACGAACACGCTTCTTCTGACATTTGCCGAAATCACGAAAGATTTTCTACAGGATAATACCGGTTGACATCCACGTGCCCAATCCTCTGCGATGTTTTAATTGTCAGAGGTTTGGACACCATGAAAACGATTGCACTGTCCCTGACGGGTCTGTTTGTGAGAAATGCGGTGGCACTGATCATCACACTCTCAACTGCAAGAACCCTCCAAAGTGTGTGAACTGCGGAAAAATCGTCTCTCCAAATCAAATGTCTGCGAAGTTTGGAAAACGGAAAAAGAAATTATGAAAATCAAAGTAACACAAAACGTAGCATATTTAGAAGCAAAGAAAATCCAACAAAATAAACCAGAAAACACATTCGCCAAAGTTGTCCAATCCCTTACCAGCAAACCTGAAACCAAAGAAACCTCCACACAATTTTACGAAAAAGATTTTGAAATTAAACCACATTCAAAAGTAATTACTTCTACTGTTAAACCAAAAACATCGTCGCAATCTACTACATCGTCACAATCTACATCTACTCACCATTCAAGATCAGAAACTAGACCAACTTCACAGACCAGTTCACAGCCGAACACCAAACATTCTAGCAGATCTCACTCCCGATCCACGTCAGGGACAGCGGATCAAAAAAAAAAAAAACGGCAAAGAAAAACATAAAGTATCAAACCCAAACAGTACGGCGCCCTTGAGGACATGGAGTTGGACGTTGATCCCTCCACGTTCTCAAAGAATAATAAAAGATAAAAGGATTAAATTCCTTGTTTTAAAATACTCTCTATTCAATCATGGATAAGAAGTCAATAATGCAATGGAATTGTCGAGGACTGAAAGCCAATTTTAACCAACTTTTAATTTTAACTACACTTTTTTCTCCTAATGTCATTTGTCTCCAAGAGACTTTTTTGAAAACTACAGATTATATTAATTTCAGAGGTTACAGTATGTAAATTCATATCACAACAGAGAATCAGAAGGCATCAGTAGGTACACCAATCCTGGTAAAATCTAACGTTCTTCATCGAAAAATAGATGTAAACACTAATTTATAAGCTGTTGCTGTAAACGTCATTTTATCCAAATCCATAACGATTTGGTCTGTCTACCTTCCACCACACTATAATTTTTCTAAACGAGAATTAGAAAATCTATATAATCAATTACCTAGTCCTTATTAGAAGGTGATGACCTTTCAGGTCTCACCTTCTTATGGGAACACTCCAAATAATTCCCTTGATACCGCATCACTTCTCTGTTTCAAGAAAATAGGTCCTCATAAATCAGTGAAGAGACGCGGCTGTATCATTTGATATATGAAAATAACATGCAGATTGAAAAAAAAATGTGGATGCAAAATACACAAACAATGAACTTCAGAGTTAAATGTCATAAAATGGATCTAGATTTGAAATTAGTCTCGTTTCGCAGCTGACCTGGCCTAGTTATTAAGAGCGAGTTCGGTTGACTTTCTAGAGTTAACTATAGTTACACCAAAACACGCGGGTAATGGCTCGCGCCGCACTATTAGAGTTAACTTGAGTTCAATCAAGCTTGCTTTAGGAGTTGGGAGTTCTGTCTAGCAAGAACAAAAAACACGACGGCAGGGGGGATAATCGTAGGTTAATTAAGAAATGAATATAAACATATTTGAAGGTGATGACCTTTCAGGTCTCACCTTCTTATGTCAATCGACACTGGAGCCCCTCGATGACGAATCACTCCTATGCTTCAAGAAAAATAAGCCTCCATATATTTATCAATAGACTGATGAGTGAAAATGATATGCAGATTGTCAAACTGGGGAAGCCAATTACACAAACACTAACTTCAGAGTAAAATGCCATAAAATTAACCCTATGGTTCAAATTGGTATCGATTCCCAGCTTTGTCATGACCTAGTTTGCTTTGGGCGAGTTCAGTTAACCAACTAAAGTTAACTCAAGAAAAGTAGGGGAGACAGTAGGCTTACTCTTGTACAAAGTTGTACAATGACTTTATCCCCCCCCCCCCCCCCCCACTTCACGAATCCCCCAATTAGAAGCGACAGGAAGCATCAAATGTCATTTGATGCGTCACCAGTAACAATTCAGATTCAGATACAGAACTCTACTCACGTCAAGAAAGTGTCATCGTTTGTCCTCGAGTAAATCGAAAGTATAAACATGTTGGACGTGATTTTTCCAACACGTGGCCAAAATTTCAAATAGTTGGAAATAATCGATTTTCGGATTGAATTTAACTTACAATTTTCCACCTTCCACCGTATTCGTTGTTACTAGGCAAGCCTACCAACTCTCATACCAAGCTAACTCTAGCAGTCGATTAATCCTACACCGCGCGTTTTGAAACAAGTCAACTCTTGTTAACTCTAGTACGTCAACTGAACTCGCTCAAAATCTAGATCGCGGATTAATAGTTCAATGAATGAGTTGACAGTATGAATGGAATACTACGACTGGACTTGCTATACTACAGATAGAGCGAAGTTCTGTTTGTTTGATTTGAGGTTTAACGTCCCCGTCAACACTGTACAGGCCATTTTGGAGACATTGCTTCCAATTTTGTGGGACTTTTACCCGACATTGAGATGAAATGACGTCTCAAGCGCTGTCACCCAATGAAACCAATAGGGTTTATTAGCATGGACGGTCCTGGACCGCGGTTCCTGGACAGGTTTAGATCCCCTAAGCGGTTTACCAGTGCCAGTGTGCGGGCCGGATTCAGCTCTGTGTGGAAGCATCATGCAGCCCATATATTTCTACAAGCCCCTATGGGCGGGGCGGATAGAGCGAAGTTAGCTTCACTGTTGCATTTGTTTGATTTGAGGTTTAACATCCCCGTCAACACTTTAAAGGTCATTTTGGAGACGTTGCTTCCAATTTTGTGGGACTTTTACCCGACACTGAGATGAAATGACATCTCCAGCACTTTCGCCGGATGAAACCAATGATGTTTATAAGCATGGACTGTCCGACTCGTGCGCACCGCTTTGGTTGGGCAGGCTTAGATCCTCTAAGCGGTTTACCAGTACTCGTGTGCGGGTCGGATTCAGCTCTGCGTGGAAGCATCATGTAACCAAATATATGTCTTCATGCAAGCCCCGATGGGCGGGGGCCGATTCACTGTTGCATGGATATATTTCTGTGAACCATCAGGAAAATATGACTTTATAACTTAAACCCATTAATCTTAACGTTTATAGTACGGGGTAATACATATTTATTCCGGGCGGTGGGTGCTTGTTTTTTTGGTTTTGTTTTGTTTTAGCCGAGGTCAGAAAATATCAGATTTTGTTTCATCTTCTTCTGTATCTGAATATTTCTTTTTTTTACTGAGGTGTATTTGATTTGTTTGATTTGACGTTTAACGTCCCCGTCAAGACTATATAAAGGCCCCGCTCACCGGGGCTTGAGGAAACAGATTGGGCTGCATGATGCTTCCACGCAGAGCTGAAATCGACCGAACATGAGTACTGGTAGACAACTTAAACCTGGTTCCGATTCTAAGCCTGCCCAGGAAAAGTGGTGCGAGTTGGACCATCCATGCATATAAACTCTATTGGTTGCATTGTGCGGCAGAGGCTGAGTTGCCATTTCATCTCAATGTCGGGTAAAAGTCCGACAAAATTGGAAGTGACGTCTCCAAAATGACCTATATAGTGTTGACGGGGCGTTAAACCTCAAATCAAACAAAAATAAACAAAACTGTATAGACGTGCTTCGAATTTCGTTGGACTCTTACCTAACATAGTGATGAAATGGCATTTAAAGCCTTTCAACACTATGAGACTAATGGACCTTCCGACTTCAAATGATAGCCCTGGGGCCAAAAATGCCCCCGCCCAAGGGCCCTTTGGTTTCAAATTGACTTATAAAGGGAAACCCTTTGAAAATCTTCTTGTCAGAAACCAAGAGGCTGAGGTGTTTGATATTTGATATGAAGCTGCGTCTAGTGGACCTCTATCAAGATTGTTAGAATTATAGCCCTGTGACCAAACATGCCCCCGCTCTGTAGCCCACTGGTTTTACATAGACATCTCGCGGGAAAATCTTCAAAAATCTTCTTGTCTGAAACCATAAGCCTCAGATCTCAAATATTTGCTGTTTGGTATGTAGCTTCGTCTTGCGGACCAATATCAAGATTTTTAAATTATAGTCATTGTGCCAAAATTGGTGCCTTTTTATCACATCTCCAAAACGGCTAGTTTTCTGATGAAACGCCTTGATATTTTTATTTAAATGTTCAAAACATAGGTTGAGGGTGCTCGTTAGAACCGCCTCAGTAAGGCGGTTCTAACGAGTACCCACAACCTATGTCTTGGAGCAGAAATAAGAAAAATATTGTATACCCTCGTAAACCCCAGTTTTCTCCATATAAAGCGGGGTTTAGGTGATGGGGATCATTTTACGGACTTGTTCACGTGATGCTGAGCAAATTCATCTCCAATCACTAGGACATGACCCTCAATTAATGTCCGGAAAATGTCCAGATAGTAACATATAAGTCAGCTCTTTAGAAGGGAACTTTGAAAAGACTTCATCCTCATGCAGAAAGAAAATACTTTGGAAGGAATGTTCTGACAAAGTTGCTCAAAATAGTTTCGCTCCACTGAACATAAAGGCCACCAAACGAACAATAAAAGCTTTAAACTGACTTCTCATTACGAAAACACACCCATGCGAAATAGTCCATTTTAACATCCCCAAAATGGCTACTTTTCTGATGAAAACCCATGATATTTTTCTTAACAATGATCAAAAATAGGTTGTGGGTACTCGTTAGAACCGCCTTAATAAGGCGGCTCTATCGAGTACCCACAACCTATGTCTTTGAGCAGAAATATGAAAAATAATGTATAACCCCCCCCCCCCCCTCCCCCCCAAATCGTTACCCCAGTGTTCTCTATATGAAGTGTGGATTAGAGGGGTCTTCATTTCACGGACTTGTTCACGTAATGTACGACTAAATAGGTAGACTGATTTTGAAATAATTTCACAGGGATGTTCCTTTGGTCACTCTCAACCAAAATGTCTCAAATCATCCACTCCACCTTGTATTACCTACCACTTTATCGGATCAGGTGAGCGTTTAAGGGCCATTATGGCCCTCTTGTTTAATCCAGGTTTCACTGGGTCGACGGACGTCTTTCAAACACTTGACAAAACATAGCAACCAACAAACTTTAAAACTTGTGATCGAAGCCTCAGATAAAAACCAGCCAGTGTCCCGGAATATTGGTGTAAGAAATTTTTTGTTTGTTTGAGGTTTCCCCGAAATGACTTCTCAAGCCCTTTCGCCTTAAAAAATAAAAAATGAAATGAAATTGCCCAGTGTAAAAACTAACAGTTTTCTACCATCACCTTCTATTAGTACTTTCAGTACTTTGATATATTATTAGGAGACTTTAATAGTCACAGCAAATTATGGGTTGCTCGGATACAAATGACAAAGGACAAATCATAGAAATTTTTATTGCTGAAAATGATTTATGTTTATTTAATGATAAACAACCAACATACCTTCATTCTCCAACAAGAAATTATTTTGCTTCAGATCTTTCAATTTGCTCTCCAAATATTTATCTAGATTTTGATTGGCCTGTTGTGGACGATCTCTATGGGAGCTATCATTTTCCGATAGTAATTGAAGAAATTGAATCGACCCATGAGGATCGTCACCCCCGATGGAATTTGAGTAAAGCAAATTGGGAAAATTTTAATCAATTATGTAATGAAAAACTCGAACCTGAAATTTTTAAAACTGCAAATATACAAGATTTTACTGATCAATTGATTGATATTGCTGAAAAATGTATTCCTAAATCCTCGACATTTTAAAAAAGAAACAGACCCTGGTTTAATGACGAAGTTAAAAATTCAATCAATAAATGAAAATCTGCATTACGAAAATTTAATAAACAACCAACAAAAGAAAATCTTATCCATGCCAAACATATGCTCGCAAAACAATAAAATCGGCCAAAAAAGCATCTTGGCAGCAATACGTCTCAAAACTGAATACCAGAACACCAACGAAGAAAATATGGGACATGATTAGAAAAAATAGTGGCAAAAACAAAGCAAATAAACATGTCCATATCAAATCGAACGGAAATATATGTTCAACGGCTAAAGACATTTCCAATGCCTTGGGGGAAAATTTTCAGAAAAAACTCCTCTAGCTCAAATTATTCAGAAAGCTTCCAAAATATGAAACAAGAACAAGAGAAAAGGAATTTAAATTTTTTTATCATTAAATCACGAAAAATAGAATTTACCTTTCGCTACTAAAGAATTATTAGGTGCTCTCCATAAATCTCATGATACTGCTGTTGGTCCTGACGACATACACTATCAAATTTTAAAAAATAATACCCAACAAGGCATTGGAAACATTATTAAATATTTTTAATGATATTTGGATTACTGGAAAGTTTCCTGAAAACTGGAGAAATGCTACCATTATTCCTATTCTGAAACCTAATAAAGATCATACTGAAGCCAGTAATTAAAGACCTATTGCTTTGACAAGTTGCTTATGTAAAACAATGGAGAGAATGATTAATGATAGGCTGGTTTGGTTCTTAGAATCAAACCAGCTTATCACTAAATTTCAAGCTGGATTTAGAAAAAAAAACAGCTCTACTAACGATCATTTGATTCGCTTAGAATCATTTATACGTGATGCCTTTATTAAAAAAGAACATGTCGTAGCTGTTTGTTTTGATCTTGAAAAAGCCTACGATACCACTTGGAAATATGGCATCATGAAAGATTTACACACCTTGGGCCTTAAAGGCCGGTTAACACTTTTTTCCTATCAAATAGAACATTTAATGTTCGCATAGGAAATACATTATCAGACATATTTATTCAAGAACAAGGTGTACCAAAAGGTAGCATTTTATCACCAACCTTGTTCAGTATTAAAATTAATAATATAGTTTAATGTGTAAAAGACCCAGATTGTTCGCTTTTTGTTGACGATTTTGGAATCTTTTATCCATCCAAAAATATGGAAACCATTGAATTTAAACTACAAAGGTGTTTGAATAATATAGAAACTTGGGCAACAGAAAATGGTTTCAAATTTTCAAAAACAAAAACTCAGTGTGTACATTTCTGCCAATTACGAGAGCTACATTTAGATCCTGTTGTAACTATATATGGCAGTCCAATTCCATTCGTCCCTGAAGCGAAGTTTTTGGGTCTTATATTCGATAACAAATTGTCTTTTATTCCCCATATCAAAGCTTTGAAAGCTAAATGTTTAAAAGCTCTTGGTATTCTTAAAGTCCTGTCCAGTTCCGACTGGGGAGGAGATCGCACTGTTCTTTTAAATCTTTATAGATCTTTAATTCGTTCCAAATTGGACTATGGCTCCCTAGTCTATGGATCTGCTAGGAAATCTTACTGAAAATCTTTGGATGCAATACATCATCAAGCTTTACGTCTAGCACTAGGTGCCTATCGCACTTCCCTATTGAAAGTCTTTATGCTGAATCAAATGAACCATCATTTTATGTTAGAAGAGAGAAATTGTCCATATGTTACTAAATTAGCCGCAAATCCACGTAATTCAGCATATGACTCTGTTTTAACCCTAATTATGAAAGATTTTATAACAACAAACCATCAGCGATAAAACCTCTTGGCCTAAGAATTCAACCATTACTCGAAGAGGCTAATATTAATATAAAAATATTCAGTCGTTTTCATTACCATGTAAAGAGCCATGGACGTTAACCTCTCCAAAGATAATTCTAACCTTACACAAAAGTAAGAAATCCGAAGTAGAATCAGATATTTTTAAGAACGAATTTTTAGAAATCAGATCAAATTTTAAACATCATATATCCATTTACACTGACGGTTTGAAAGAAGATGAGAAAGTTGCTTGTTCTGTCATTAGTCCAAATTTCACTGACAGCATCAGATTACCTGATAATAGCTCTATTTTTACCGCTGAAGCGAAAGCAATTGATATCGCACTCTATTACATTCGAGATCAATCTGAAAGACACTTTATCATTTATTCAGATTCCCTTTCTGTATTAAAAGCTCTGAAAGATCAACAGCACAGAAACCCCTTGATTAAACAAATTTTATGAAAATATCACTATCTTTCCATCTCAAATTAGATCATATTCTGCTGGCTTCCCAGTCACGTAAATATCCGTGGAAATGAGCTAGCTGATTTGGAAGCCAAGCCAAATCAGCATTATCGTTAACTATTATTACCAATTTAAAAATTCCTTACTCAGATTTAAAGTCGAACATAAACAAATACACAAAGAATAAATGTCAATCAATTTGGGAAAAAGAAACTAATAATAAATTAAACGAAATACAACCTAATTTTCATACCAAATGCACTTTTTCGAATTATAATAGGAAAGATCAGACTTAACTCACAAGATGCCGTATAGGACACACACGACTCACTCATTCCTACATATTAAAAAACGAACAAGCACCTTTCTGTATATCTTGTAACGAACCGTTTACAGTTAAACACTTTCTCATTTCATGTGTAGAATTTTATCATGTACGCTCAAAATATATTAATGTTACAACAATGAAAGATCTTTTTAACGACATACCATCTTATAAATTAATCAATTTTCTTAAAGAAATCGGACTTTTTAACAAACTGTAATCATTAATATTTTAACTTTTAAACTTCAATAACAATTTTATATCCAATACCCAATTATTTTTAAACGCTATATGCCCTATTAGGGTTATGCGTCTTAAAACAAATCATCCATCCATCCATCCATCTATTTAATAAAAAAGCTTATTTAGATGGGTGCAGTTATTCTTTCTTCGTGCTTTCTGCATACAATGTCCTCTGGTCAGGGACCACCTTTGGAACTGTTCAAAAGTGGTCTCAAAGACCACTTTTGAACAGTTCCAAATGTGGTCTTAATATAGGAAGTTTACTGTACTTACCTCTACATAGTCATAACATGGGTCTGCTGCCTCTAAGTCAAGGTCGAAAATAGACATAAGAACCACACCACCCACCTCCCCGTTTATCGTCCAGAGGCAGTTGACATTGATATCGTATTGGCCGTCATTATCGCTGTCGGGAGGAACGATAAAACCGAATGTACTGTTCAGGATGTAGCCGCAAGGTCCACCTGTATGTTAAAAGAAACAACGAAAATTATATTTGATTTGTTTGATTTGGGGTTTAACTTCCCCGTCAACACTGTAAAGGTCATTTTGGAGACGTTGCTTCCAATTTTGTGGGACTTTTACCCGACATTGAGATGACATGACATCTCAAGCCCTGCCGCCCAATGAAACCAATATGGTTTATAAACATGGACCGTCCGACTCAAATCACGAAAACACGCCTATATATTTTGACCCCCTTGAACCCCCTTTTATATAGTAAAACTGAGGTTGACAGGGGCAAAGCTTATTTTTCGTATTTCTGCTCTAAAATATGGATTGTGGGTACTTGTTAGAACCGCCTCGGTGAGGCGGTTCTAACGAGTGCCCACATTCTATATTTTGAATCATCGTTAGCTTAACGAGCTCATTAGAGGTCAAATTGTTAACTGTTGTAGCAAGTACAATATCTAAAATTTTGGTATTTTTGCTGAAAAAATGTGAGTAGCTTACATCAGATGCGTTTGGTGCATTTGGTATCAGATAATTATGTATGCATAGCACAATAACAAATCAAGTGGTTAAGAATTCGCCGTTACTGCAATCCGCCTTAACCCTTTTTGTACCAAATGGAATCTTTCTCCTTATATATACCAGGAGTCCTTTCCAAAATTAAGGGGTGTCAGGTTGTGTTTCTTTGCTTGGAAAATGGCTTAACTTTTCGCAAACAGTGTAGGTCCTGATCAGACGCCGCGCACCGTTTGCCAGGGTACCCGTTTTGGGGTTTCTGGTACAAAATGGGTTAAAATTAGAACTTGAAGTTTGCCTGTCTTGTTTTCTCTTTAAAGTGACGTTGAAAACAAGTTGGCTTCTTTAAAAAGAATCCAAAGGAAAGGTCTGCTGCTTTCTAGTGAGCAGAATAACCAGTGCCGGCGTTTATGAAACACTTTGCCCACAGCTTCTTGAGTTAAATAGTTTTTAGATAACTTGCTTACACGGTTAAAATGCTGAAAATTTCAAAGGGCTATAACTCAAGAAGATTTCAGAATTTTTACTTAGGTTTGTCAGGTCATCTATTTAGCACCCTCTATCAACCTATTGTACCCCGCCCATAGGGGCTTGGAGAAATATATGGGCTGCATGATGCTTCCACGCAGAGCTGAATCCGGCCCACACACTAGTACTGGTAAACCGCTTAGAGGATCTAAGCCTGTCCAGGAACTGCGGTGCGAGGCGGACCGTCCATGCTAATAAACCCTATTGGTTTCATTGGGCGACAGGTCTTGAGATGTCATTTCATCTCAATGTCGGGTAAA
Source organism: Lucinisca nassula (assembly GCA_963580285.1). NCBI lineage: Eukaryota > Metazoa > Mollusca > Bivalvia > Lucinida > Lucinidae > Lucinisca > Lucinisca nassula. The sequence goes on from OY757015.1 coordinate 137,971,567, forward strand.
AGTCCCACAAAATTGGAAGCAACGTCTCCAAAATGACCTTTACAGTGTTGACGGGGACGTTAAACCTCAAATCAAACAAACTATCAACCTATCATGTTTCAAAGCATCAGTATAACTAGTTGTTGAGCTGTCTTGAATACAAGGTTAAAAGAGCCAAAACTCAAGATTTGTTTTCCCAAATCCATGCCGATGTTAACCAGGTTATCTACTCACCATCCCCTATTTATCCATCAAGTTTCAAGACTCTACCTTTAACACTTTTGGGGATATTTTGCTGACAAGGTATAATGCCCAAATTTATACAAGGCCATTACTCATGAAGTAATTTTCTGAACATCACTTGAACAAGTCCGTGAAATGAACATCCCCCAGACTCCACTATATACAGAAAACTGGGGTTTATGGGGGTGTATATTTTTTCTTATTTCTGCTCCAAGACATGGGTTGTGGGTATTCGTTAGAACCGCGTCAGCGAGGCGGTTCTAACTGGCACCCAAAACCTATATTTAGAATATAAATAGGGAAGTTATCTAACCGTTTTGATTTTGAGATTGGAAAGAATGCACTATGTCGTATGGGTATGTTGTCGAAATGATTATTCAAAAGTAAATCAGTGCATCTACTCATCACTTGCAATCTAATCAATAAATATCAAGGTTCTAGCTCTTATTGTTTTGAGATGTTTTTTCTGACAAGTAAGACATGCCCAAATTTACAAATGGTCATAACTCGCAGGCCGTCTTCTCATCATTACCAATCTAGTCACCAAATATCAAAGCTTAGCTCCAATGGACTTTGAGACATTCTGCTGACAAGGTAAAACTGTCAAAATTTATAATGGGCCATCTGCCACATGACTGGAACTATACACAGTCCATCTTTAAGTAATACCAGTTAAAAAGTCAAAGACACTCATACAGTACCCTTCTTATTTCATAGTTACAGCAGTTTTCGAAAGACACATTTTGAACCTCATTCCCATTCAAAATCACGAGAGATCAAATTTGACCTTGTCCAAAGACAGGTCAAGGTCAACCTAGGGTCATCAATGTTATACCCAGTCACCTAAAGCTTCATACTAATTTTCAAGACAATTGACCAAAAAGGTTCTGGAAAAAAAATTAGGGGTTTTACCATATTTAGGCATGCCGGCAGATTCTGTCATGTGACCTGAACAATTCGAATAAAATTTCATTCTGCAATTGTCAGTAAGCTGCATATAAAACTAATATTGGCTCCGCAGTTTCAGAGAAAATGTCATTTTAAATTTCAATGCACGTGCAATCCAAGTGATCTGGGGCAAATGTCATCGAATGGCATTGACCAATGACATTCATGGATACTCATATTGCACATACTTTCATGTCATAGACGACAATAAGAAAATGCATTGTTGTACGTTTTTCCCATAGTAAAGCCTAGGGAACCAAATATGACCTTTGCGTAAATTAGGTCATTGTTTTCATAAACTTGGTAATACTCAATCGCCCAGTGCTAAATACCAGGTTTCAAAACAATCGGCTTAGTCGTTCTGGAGGAGAAGATTTATTATTAAGGTTTTTAACATATTTGGGTATGGCGCCCATCTTGATCAAGTGTCCTGGACCATTCGAACACATTTGCTCTTTCTCACTATCCTAAGGTCACGTGTAAAATTCAAATGAAATTGAAAACCTGCCAAAACTGATCAAAATATTCCTGGAGGTTTGAAAGTGATAACGTCTGTGTCAGTTAGTGAAAACTATGCCTCTGTGAGGCTATTTATAATGTAATTGAGCATTATATAATCTCGAGACTTTTTGTCAGTATCTATCTGCATGTCAAAATTTATCGACATATTTTTAGTTGTTTGAAAGTAATTTGTCCATAAATCAGTTGGTGAAAATTGTTGGCAATGCCTACTGGATCTGTAATAGAGTAGGGACGAAATGAAAGTTTGGAGCTACATTTATTTGTCAACACAAAACGGAAAATGGCACGATGGTCTGCTTCGTTGTCTAGGGTTAACGAATTACATATACATTTTAATCATACAATGGAATAAGGAATGCAAATGATAATCTAGGCACAGCAGCCCTTACGGGTGGAGAACGTATCAGAACTGAACAGCACACATTTAATACTGCTTTTAATGTACCATAATATACCCATATGAATAGCATACACACATGCACACACACACACGCACGCACACGCACACATTCATACACAAGCAAGATCCAGGGCGATGTACCCATATCCTTGACCCTTGGTATATGATTCTTTTTTAAAATGCCAACTTGTACATTTGATTTTATGTAATGTAGAAAAGAAGTAAAACAAAGATCAGGAATTGATACAATTAACTTACTCCACCCATAAAGACACCGAAGGGAAAGAAATACAAACATAAAGCGACCAGACCATAATGGAAACGTAAACAAAGTAAGGCCATAAGGACAGTTACTTTCCCACAAAATGGCCATTTGGCCATCCAAAATTAAAAGACACAAGTGATACACACAGTAAGTAACAAACAACAACATAAATAAATCGCCACAGAAGAGCCGCCTTGGAACGGTCAGTGGAAGATTTCCACTGGGGGGCTTAAATCGATTTTACGTGGCCACAATCCTCGCCCTTACTTCCGTCGCGATTTAGACAAATAATTTATTCAGTCCGCATGAAGGCCTCCTAACTCATCAGTGCAACATCTCCGTGAACACAAAGATCAAAGAACCACAGAGGTGAGACAACGGTGAGGACTCGACAGCAAGAAACCACTGAAATGCTGGAGCAAAAGAAAACCAACAGTTAGACTCCGATGAGCCAGACCAGAGACAGAGCATCAGGCACCAACCAACATTATCTCTCTAATTCTCAATAAGCCTTTACGTTGGAGCCGTCATAGAATCTGAGGCCTGACCCACCGGCGTGCAATTAAAGAGGGAAGCAAAGTTGCCAACCGTGATTGGGTTAACTAACATGCATGCAGTCTGTCGTATAATATCCATGTTGTACCCAAGCTTTTTATATCGAAGAATGATTTTACGAAATTGGGTGCTGAAGTCATTGCGGTTATATATTTTTCTGAATTTATATACTAAGTCACCATAAAATTCGGGTTCCGATAGACATTGTTGCAAAAGAGATTTAAGTCCAATATTGAATTTTGAAATTAAATCAGAATGGCGTCTATAAAATTTTGAAAAGGCTTTGCGTAGTTTATGGTACCGATAACCCTGATTAAGTAGTTTAGCCGTTAATAATTTATTACGAGTGTTGAATTCAGTTACATGACTACACACTCTAGCAAATCGAATTAATTGCGAAATATAAACGCCATAGGATGGCGCACGAGGAACATCACCATCCAAAAAAGGAACATTTACAATCTCAAAATCAAAGTCATCGCGTTTATCATAAATTTTGCACGAAACAAATCCATCTACAATAGATAGATGTTAATCCAAAAACGGGGCCTCGGTATCAGAAAAATTAGCTTTATTTAACTGAAGTTCTAGGGGGTAAATCTGACTGATCAAACCATCAAAATAGGTATTATCAATATTTAATAAATCATCTAAATATCTAGTAGTAGAGCTAAAAGCTTCAATAATTTCTGATTGGTTATCAATGGAAAGCGACAAAATGAAGTATCTTTCATAACAATACAAGAACAGATCAGCCACAAGAGGTGCGCAATTAGTACCCATCGGAATACCCACAATTTGTCTAAATAACTTAGTACCGAATCTAATATAAATATTGTCAAGTAGAAAGGTGAGGGCATCACACACTTTCTGACATGACCAAAGTGTATAATTCTTATGCTCTTCAGAAGTGAAAAATGCATTTCTGACATTACATGCAAGATAGAGAGAATCTTCTCTGTGAAAAGCCCATTCAATTAAATCATTAAGCTTTTCTTTTATAAAACTATGAGGAAGTGTAGTGTAAAGAGTGGAAAAATCGTAGGTAGACAGACTAGAAGCACGAAAATGTCTATATTTCAATTTATTTAAAACCGCATTCGAATTTTTTATAGACCAAAACAGATTTCTTCCTGATCTTTCAAAGACTTTATCACAATATTTAATTACATGCGTTTTAATAGCAGTAAGACAGGAAGTTAATAATTTAGAAAGTTCAGTGGTAGTGCAAGAGCTAGAATTTGCAATAAACCGTGCTTTGTAAGGTTTTTTATGAAGTTTTGGTAACCAGTACAGCGTAGGAAGCTTGTCTTGGCCTTCGCTAACACACACAGCAAACTTGGTGGCTGAAAGACAAACATGTTTATCTACTATAGCTCTCTCTTCAGCTAAAGGCTGAAGTTCATAGGCCTTAGTACCACCAAGCTCCCGCTTAAGCGTGTTAACATAGTGGAGCCGTCACACAACGACGATCTGGAAGCCTCCGTGGTGTAGTGGTTATGCTACTCGGCTTGTGAACCAGGGATCGCAGGATCGATCCCGGGCTTCTCCAGACTTTCCGATGAGTATTTAAACCGAGGTCCCGTCTCCGTATGACATAGCTGTGGGTGAGACGTAAAACTCAAACACTAACTCTTTATGTAATGTAGTGCTTGATGCTCTGTCTCTGGCCGGGCCCATCGGAGTCTAACTGTTGGTTCTCATTTGCTCCAGCATTTCAGTGAATTCTTGCTGTCGAGTCCTCACCGTTGTTTCATCTCTGTGGTTGTTCGATTTTTGTGTTCTCGTATATGTTGCACCGATGAGTTAGGAGGCCTTCATGCGGACTGAACAAATTATTTGTCTAAATCGCGACAGAAGTAAGGGCGAGGATTTCGCCGCGTAAAATCGATTATGGCCCCCAGTTCACTGACCATTCCATGGCGGTTCTTCTATCGCGGCTTATTTTTTGTTATGTGTGTGTGTATCGCTTATATCTTTTTGTTTTTGATAGCCAATTGACCATTTTGTGGAAAAGTAACTTTTGGCTTTCCGCTATTGATGTTTCCATTATGGTCTAGTTATTTTATGTTTGTGTTTCTTTCCCTTTGGTGTCTCTGGTGGGAACTGTTGGTTAATTTATCGATTCCTGATCATTGCCTTCACTTCTTTTTACGAAGAAATCAGGCATTAGACAATCTCATTTGTTAGGTTTCGCCAATATATATTTGAATGCCAAATATAATCAAAATATTCCTTGGAGTTCAAAAGTTATATGTCTATAATCAGTTTGCGAATGTTTCGCCTTTGCGTGGCTATTTGTATTTAGAAAATAGAAGTAAAACAAAAGTCAGGAATTGATACAATTAACTTACTCCAACCATAAAAAAGGGAAAGAAATACAAACATTAAGCGACCAGACCATAATGGAAACCTAAACAAAGGAAAGCCATAAGGACAGTTACTTTCCCACAAAATGGCCATATGGTCATCCAAAATAAAAAGACACAAGTGATACACACAGCAAGTAACAAACAACAACATAAATAAATCGCCACAGAAGAACCGCCTTGGAACGGTCAGTGGAAAGATTTCCACTGGGGGGCTTAAATCGATTTTACGTGGCCACAATCCTCGCCCTTACTTCCGCCGCGATTTAGACAAATAATTTGTTCAGTCCGCATGAAGGCCTCCTAACTCATCAGTGCAACAATCTGATATTAAACAATACCACTGTTTAGAACTTTTCAATATACATCTGTTTGTCAAAAAATATAAAATTATTCCTAGCTGTTTGAAAATTATACGCCCGTGTCAGTTAGTTATAAATTTGCACCGGCGACGCTTTTGTAAAGAAATCAAGCATTAGACAATCTCATTGGTTAGATCTTGTCAATAGCTTTCTGCGTGCCAAAATTATCAAAAGCGGCTACACTCCATATTCAGTTTCTAAAAATTTTGCATTGGTGATGCATGCTATCTATAAAGAAATCTGGCATAAGGCTATCTCATTTATTTTTGCTTCGGCTGATAAACAAAGTTTTCTTGTTAGGGAAGAGACAGCTGATCACTTCCCTTTCCGCTGTGTTTGTACTGTATATGTATCATTGGGTTTGCTCTACCTCTTTGTGCCATTGCAGCCTGGCGTCTTTGATGTCGCACTTTCATTTCCTGATTTGTATTTCGCTTTGTGTGAGCTCATGTGCATTGCAAATCGGCGTCACACATACGAAAAGGGTTTTTCCAGACGGTTCTATAAGTTGCGGAAGGATACGGTCTGCTACGAATGTTGTGCCACTTGCTAGCGTTTGGCAAGCTGTTGGTAAAAACTCATACTTGAAATTGGTAATTTATTTCATTTCGGCAAATAGACATACCGCATAGAACAATGAAGGTTCCCTTCGAATTTTCGACGGGTTAACATTGTTTTCTCACGTCGATTGTAATTGCAAATCGCAAGTTGTAGAGAAAAGTCTGCACTGGAGCGAAAACGCTTCAAATTTCACATGAAAACTGTGGAAGGGACCTTTCCA
>OY757015.1:137978013-138008013 GCA_963580285.1 Lucinisca nassula
AGGTTTTAGGAATTCCGTTTATGACGTCATTCTAGCACATGCGCAAAGTACTGGCCGTCAATTGAAACGGCCATCGCTATTCAAATGTATTAGCGGAACTTAAAATGCTAACAATATTCAGACATTTTGACAGAAAATATACCCGTTTTCATTGAAATAATGCCTCGAGAAGGAAAGAATGATATTTTACTTTCATTACCAAAATTCATTTATCCTAAATCCGTTTTTAATTGACAAAAATCTTTACGTGAATGACCCATGTCAATGGCTTGAGATACCATTATTCACGAAATAAGTTTTTACGTAACTTTCGTTTTATCTATCTATCTATCTATCTATCTATCTATCTATCTATCTATCTATCTATCTATCTATCTATCTATCTATCTATCTATCCGTCTATCCATCTATCTATATATTTTGAGAAATCTGTCCAACAATCTGTCTACATGTGCAATTTAAATGTCCATACTGACAGTCGAAATACAGTATAGCTCCAATATATCGCGTTCCGATATTTCCCGATGTCCAATCTATCACGGTCGCGCCGTGGATCCCGTTTTATTTTTGGTCCCTTAAAAAATCATAATTAAAAAAAAAATAGAGTTTTTAAGTTGTTAAAATTTATTTAAAACCAGGTTAAACCAGGCGCCAACACGTTTGACTTTTCCCGCCCAGCGTCTGCTATTTGGCGCCAAAACATAACCATTCACGAGATCGCAGAAAAAATCCGTTTTTATTATGCAAACATGTACCGTTAGATGTAGCTAATTGTCTGAGGAGCGATTATATCATTTTCACATTGATTGTGGATTAAATTTTATGATTGGAAGATAAATGCCAATTAGAGACATAACTTGACCATATTTTCACACCTTATCGACACGCACCGCAGGGTGGCAATTATATGACAGGGATTAACAATAGTGTCATAGCTGAACCGTAATAAATACACAGTGGTTTGTCTCTCAATTGACAGTGCAGCAATTATTGGGATTTACTTACTGGTCTAGTTTTACCGTATTTAAGGACTCAAAAAGACTGACAGTTGAAGACGATTTTTTTATACTTGCCCGAAATCAAAACACAATAAAATGATAGTTTTGTTGTTGTATAGTTTTTCGGCCCGTGGTAGACATTAAATAATTTTTTTTCAACCGCTACTTTTAATGATTCTGAGATCTGGCAAGCCAAGGGAAACAACTAGAATTGCTTTAGCGCTTAGCGCTTATGGTAGTTGCGCCCCTTTGCCGTCACCTGTTACAGACAACCAGGGGAACCCGCAAATCCAAAATGGCATCCTGTTTTGACATTTTAGCAATCACATGTTTTCAGACGAAGATTTTGAGCTGTTCTCGAATGTAAGTTAATTGGTAGACATAGTCCCCTTTGTTTGTTCTGTCACTGAGTAATTCTGAACCTACTTTAATGGTGAAATACTGCCGATAGCATTACTGACAGCCATTAGTGTGGATTGATAAACGGTTCTCACCAAACTATCACCGCGACTTGCATTGGCATCTCGGCAAACTACCATGACTTATATCGCGCTCCGACCACAATGCGGTTTTCGGGCTATGGACCCCGACTTCCGCGATATATTGGAGCTATACTGTATTACTAATGAGTGGACTGACGGAGGGCGTTGAGTCAATGTTGGTTCGACATCATGCCGTCGACATCAACTCAAACTCACTTCATTGTCACATGACCGTTGGCATGGGAGAGAGAGGTTTGACTGACAAAATGACAGTAGACAGACAGATGACATACAGACCGACTGACTGAATGACTGACTAACAGACACACGGATGGACCGTTAGACAGACAAACTAGAAAAAGTGTCCATAGGACACGTATGCCCCCGCTAAATGCCATTCATAAAAAATATTACAAATGTACTTCAAATCAATCATAAAATATATGCATCAAGGGCAGATAATCCAAAAACCAAAAATGCAAGAGTTTTCTTCCTTGTTCATGACACATCGTCTCAGTGTGATGAATGCACCTGTTAAGTTTCATGAATATATTCCATATGGTTTAGGAGTTATGGCCCGGACACGGTTTACTATATGGTACTAATTCAAGGGCAGATAATCCAAAAACCAAAAATGCAAGAGTTCTTTTTCCTTGTTCATGACACCTCGTCTCAGAGTGATGAATGCACCTGTGAAGTTTCATGAATATATTCCATACGGTTTAGGAGTTATGGCCCGGACACGGTTTACTATATGGTACTTAGTCAGGGGCAGATACAGCCCCCGCCCATAGGGGCTTGAAGAAATATATGGGCTGCATGATGCTTCCACACAGAGCTGAATCAGTCCCATACATCAGTACTGGTATACAGCATAGAGGATCTAAGCCTGTCCAGGAACCGTGGTGCGAGGCGGACCGTCCATGCTTATAAACCCTATTGGTTTCATTGGGCGACAGGGCTTGAGATGTCATTTCATCTCAATGTTGGGTAAAAGTCCCACAAAATTGGAAGCAACGTCTCCAAAATGACCTTTACAGTGTTGACGGGACGTTAAACCTCAAATCAAATCAAGGGCAGATAATCCAAAAACCAAAAATGCAAGAAGTGTCTTCCTTGTTCATGACACATCGTCTCAGTGTGATGAATGCACCTGTGAAGTTTCATGAATATATTCCTTAGGTTTAGGAGTTATGGCCATGAAAACAGTTTACTATATGGTACCAAGTCAAGGGCAGATAATCCAAAAACCAAAAATGCCAGAGTTGTCTTCCTTGTTCATGACACATCGTCTCAGTGTGATGAATGCACATGTGAATTTTCATGAAAATATTCCATACGGTTTAGGAGTTATGGCCCAGTCACGGTTTACTATATGGTACTAAGTCAAGGGCAGATAATCTAAAAACCAAAAAAGCAAGAGTTGTCTTCCTTGTTCATGACACATCGTCTCAGTGTGATGAATGCACCCGCGAAGTTTCATGAATATATTCCATACGGTTTAGGAGTTATGGCCCGGACGCGGTTTACTATATGGTACTAAGTCAAGGGCAGATAATCCAAAAACCAAAAATGCAAGAGTTATCTTCTTTGTTCATGACACATCGTCTCAGTGTGATGAATGCACCTTAGAAGTTTCATGAATATATTCCATACGGTTTAGGAGTTATGGCCCGGACACGATGTCGGGACGGAAGGACGGACGGACAGGGTTAAACTTAATGCCCTTCTGCTAGTCTCTGAATAGGTAGGGGCATAAAAACCCTACCCTACCATGTCTTTCGAAACCCTATCCAATCATACACTGGTGATTTCTGAGCTAGTCTGGGTGATTTTTGTGGTGATTTCTGGGGTGATTTCCATGGCGATTACCCAAACCAAACCCATCCCTATCAAAGCCAACCAGACCAAATCCAACAAAACCCTATCAAATCATACAATTGAGATTTCTGAGCTAGCCTGGGTGATTGCTGTGGTGATTTCGTTCTTTCCAGTGGCCGTTAGTTTTGTGTTTTTATTATCATTATTGGCTTATTTCTAAATTTAGCCACCAATTCAACTCAGGTAATGGCCAAATGTGACCGACTCAGTATCGCCCCCCCCCCCCCCCCCCCCCCCCCCCCCCCCGCCTATAGGGGCCTGAAGAAATATATGGGCTGCATGATGCTTCCACGCAGAGCTGCATCCGACCCGCACACTAGTACTGGTAAACCGCTTAGAGGATCTAAGCCTGTCCAGAAACCCCGGTGCGAGGCGGACCGGCCATGCTAATAAACCCTATTGGTTTCACTGTGCGACAGGGCTTAAGAAGTCATTTCATCTCAATGTCGTGTAAAAGTCTGCCAAAATTGGAAGCAACGTCTCCAAAATGACCTTTACAGTGTTGACGGGGACGTTAAACCTTAAATCAAACAAAAAACAAAGACCGACTCAGTATAAGAACATAGTAACCTGGAGTGTATGTGATGTACACTTGCGAGTAATGGTCAAATGTGACTGATCGCAGTATCAGTAGAAGAAAAGACTACCCATGGTAATGAGAGTGTCAGCCAAGGGAGAGCGCCTAGTACCATTTTTACGCCTTAGGTATGGCACGGCCGGAAATCTAACACGTGACCTCGCGATCCCAATGCCGATGCTCTATCACTGCACTATACGGGCTGGTATACTAACTTTGATCATCTTAAAATTCGAGATTTCGTTGTTTTTGGTCCAAACAGACGTGACATTTTTCTGATATTCTAACTTCCATTCGGACGTTTCATCACATAAATTTTTCAGCCTTTGGAAGTCAATGTCTTCGGCAACCTTTATGCTGCCAACTTGTTCTACTGACAACATCTACTGCGATATATTTTCATTAAATTCAGCTTCGAATTCTTGTCACTGTCGCGACTTGTTTTATAATCTTGTCGATTTTAAAATCGATCGCTATCAATTTCGGAATTTCAAATTGAAATGTTCGATTTTAAAATTAAGCGTTAACCTTCTTTGAAAAAGTGATCATGTTAAACAGACATTTTAATCAATTTAATCACATAAAAACAACTGCAAACATTTTTAAAATGTGTTTTAGTATAAATTTGGTATCATCCAAAATGAAAGGTCTAACTAAAAAGTGAAACCAATTTTAATTTCGCGAATTGCATTTTTTAACGAAACCTGCACACGCCTCTTCGTTTCAACACCGACTAGGTAGGGCGTGTTTACTCCTGACGTCCATAAACTGTTGGAGACTATGAGGAAATTTATAATAAAAAAAAAAAAGAAAGAAAGAAAAAAAAGAAACCGGGAAAATCCGGTCAGACGATTTAGTGAAATCACCGAAATCACCTCATAAATTACTGAAATCACCTTGAATAACCTATTTTTGTGCAAAAGACATTATTAATTAGGCAAACTAAATAAATCTTTGTATTTTGCATGTCATATCTCGCATAATTATACTATTATTTCTGCTGAGCTCAGAAATATGGAGGCGTATATCGCGGTGATACTGACGATCGCTAAAATCACCACAGGTCCTTCACCGAAATCACCACTCCATACCGAACTATCTATATTAAGAGGTAATAATGTTTTTTTTTTTTTTTTTTTTTTTTATTTCGATATATAATATATATCAAAATAAACTGCCAGGCTTAAGAATGCGGTCTAACATATTAAATACGATTAGTGAAATCACCACAAATTTTACTGAAATCACTGCTAATATCTTAATGTAGCATTCAAAAATATGTCTGACTGGGAATAACAGTGTTGTTGTGGTAATTTTCATATCAAATATTCCTAACTGTATTAACTGTACTAAAATTAATGTCCAGTTTCGGAATCCCGCCTAACATTCTATTTACCGAAATCACCGCTCATATCGCAATACTGTATATGCCTAAATGTCTCTGTTATGGAGAAATAATGTTGTTTTGTAGATTTTATTAAAATACTCAAAATATATACATAAATATATTCAGTTATAATGTTCAGATTAAGAAGGCTGTCTACTTGTACCGAATTTACCACAGGTGTTACTGAAATCATCGCTCATATTGCAATACTGTATGCCCCCGCCCCACCCCTCCCCGTATGCTTCAATATCTCTGTTAGGGAGAAATAATGTTGTTTTGTGTTTTTCAGTCAAATAGTCATAAATATATTCATTTATATTGTCCGATCTAAGAATGCTGTCTCTGAATATTTTAAATATCGAACATGGTTTCATATTACTGTGCGACGGGTAAGTGTGAGACGACTCGACGGGAAACGACCACTTCTGCATCCTGACGTCGCTCAGCGTCAAACTCAAATGTGCACAGCCACAACCTGCTCGACGTGAGATACTGGATAAAGCAGAAATGTAGCTAATCAGGGACCAATAACCCGTAGGTGGATTGCAAACCAAGGCTAGCTTTGTTTAGAGAACTAGCAACTTCTAGATGGGTTGCCCTCCCGGGGTTTTCGATTTGTATTAACCTGCATGCAACAGGTTGTCCTAGCTCACATGTTACCAGTGTGTGTGTGTGTGTGTGTGTGTGTGTGTGTGTGTGAATTCGGGTTTAACGTCGCTTTCAACATTTTTTCAGTCATATCACGACGGTGTCTGGTTGCGACAGGGAGTTCAATGCTCACGTTTATAGTGCTGCCTCACTGAAGTATCATGTCCCAGACACATTACATGATACCACACCCAGTCACATTATCCTGACACTGGATCGACCAGTCCTCACTCTTCCCCGTAAATCTGAGTGCCAAGGGAGGAGCAGCTAGTACCATGTTTAACGACTTTGGTATGTCACGGCCCGGGATCGAACCCGAGACCTCCCGTTCCCCGGAGCGGACACTCTACCAACTGAGCTATCGGGGCCGGTCACATGTTACCAGTAGCAGCAATGAACATTGCGTGACAATGCCATATTACGCTATATTGATAAGGTAGTACGCAGATGGTTGACACAAATGCGATTGTTCAATATTTCAAAATGGATCGCCAGTCCAATTCGGAATAATTGACTTTGGATTGTTTTGCTACACTGTGCTCGCGAACGGTAAGCTAAGCTACAAGTTTAATGACATTGCCTCCTAAAGCCATGTTACACCATATTAGTGTTAGCTACTTCGTAGATGGCTGACAGAGAGGCGAGGGTTAAATATTTCAAAATAGATCGCCAGCCAAATTTGGAATCATTGACACAAAATACTGTTCTGATGTTCACTTCCAGCTAATGCTAAGCTGCTCGTTTACAAGCATTGCACCAACTCCATATAACGTCAGTCATATTAATGTTAACTAGTTTGTAGATTGGTGAAAAATGGCGAGTGTTGAATATTGATCCCCAGTCCAATTTAGAAACACTGACTTTGGATATTGTTTCGATGTTCTATGCCTACGAACGCTTAGCTACACGTTTAATAACATTACCTGATCTGGATGCAATTTAATACCATATTAGTGTTAACTAGTTCCAAGATAGCTGGCAGTTAAAGAGGTGATGGTTGAACATTTCAAAATGACTTTAGATATTGTTTTGATTTCCACTTACACCTAATGCAAAGCTACAATTTTATAAACATCACCTCAATGTCAAATACCGCCATATTAATGTTAGCTAGTTCGTAAATGGTTGACAAAAAAGGCGATTGTTGAATATTTCAAAATGGATTGCCGGTCTAATTTGTAACCATTGCCTTTTGATATTGTTCTGATACCACTTCTAGTTAATGCTAAGCTAGAAGTTTATAAACATTGCCTTAAAGCCACAAGTTTAATAAGCCGGCCTCGGTAGCTCAGTCGGATGCCCGTCTGACTGGTGACCAGAACGCGGGGTCGATACCTGCCGGGATCGGCAACATTCTTTCGTGGAGATTGATCAAGATTTTTTTTCTATGGCCATTTTCTCTCTTCCGCTGATCCAAGAAGGGCAGTGAACCGCTTACGGATAAGCCTGCCCCGTAAAGTGTGGAAAGGTAAACTGCCCGGCTCAAAAATGACCTAAATAGTGTTGACTGGACCGTTAAACTCTCAAATCAAACAAACAAGTTTAATAGCAATGCCGTACTGACATATAACACTATATTAGCGTTAGCTAGTTCACAGAACGTTGACAAAGAGGCGATTGTTGATTTATTTTGAAACAGATCGCCAGTCAATTTTGGATCCACTGACTTTTTATATTATTCTGATTTCCCTGTCTACGCGTTTAATTACATTACTCAAATGCAATATAACACCATATTAGTGTACGATAGTTCATAGAATGCTGACAAAGAGGCGATTGTTAAAATTTTCAAAATGGATCGCCAGTCCAATTTAAAATAATTGAATTTGGACGATGTCTTGATTCCACGTATAGCTAATGCTAAGCTACAAAGTATAAGTAAAGTAATGGTCAGGAATCGATATGTTATGCAATAAAGCACTGTCGATGTTAATGTTAGCTATTTCACAGATGGTTGACAAAAATGTGCTTGTGGGAAAATTCAAAAAGGATCGGCAGTCCAAATTTGGAATCATCGATTTTGGATTTTGTTCTGAAGTTCACAATTAGCTAATGCTAAGCCAGGAGTTTAATTTCCGTAATGCTAGATAACACTAATGATTGTTAGCTAGCTCATCGATGTTTGACAAAGAGGCGATTATTGATTATTTCAACATAGATCTCCAGTCCAATTTGGAATCATTGTCTTTTGAAATTGTGTCAAAGTCCCATGCCAGCGAACGCCTTGCTTCAAGTTTATAACATAGCCGCAGTGCAGTGTAACACCGTATTTAGTATAAGCTAGTTCGTAGATGGCTGACAAAGAGGCGAATGTTGAATGTTGAAACGGATTGCCAGTCCAATTCTGAATAATTGATTTGGATATTGTTCTAATGTCCATTTTGAACTAATGCGGTGCTACAAGTTTATAAACATGGTCTCAATACCAATTAACGCCATATTAATATTAGCTTAATTTATATGATTAATAGTGTTGCCTTCCTACCGCCGAACACCATACTGGTGTTTAAAAACTAGAAGTGGAGGCAATGATCAGGAATCGATACAATCAACCCACAGTTCGTTTATGGTCGACAAAAGGGCGAGCGTATGTTTATTATCAAAATGGATCGCCGGTAAAATTTGGGATCATTACCTTAGGACAATGTGTTCAGCTGTTATATACTAGCACATGCTAACCTACAAATTGAATAATGTTGCCTTCCTACCATAGAACACCATAGTGGTGTTTATCCTACCATAGAACACCATAATGGTGTTTAACAGTCCGTTTATGGTTGACAAATTTGCATATTTCAAAATGGATCGCCAGTCACATTCGGAATCATCGCCTTTGGACAATGTTTTGATGTTCTATGCTAGAAAATGTTAACCTGCAAGTTTCCTACCACAGAACACCATACTGGCGTTTTATAGTTCTTGTATGGTTGACCAGATGGGGCGTATGTGTATATTTCAAAATGGATGGCAAGTCAAATTTGGAATCATCGGCTTTGGACAATGTTCTGATGTTCTATGCAAGAAAATGCTAAGCTACAACTTCAATAATGTTGCCTTCTTACCACAGAACACAATAATAGTGTTCAATAGTTCGTTTATGATTGAGAAATGTGTGTGTGTGAATTCGGGTTTAACGTCGCTTTCACCAATTTTTCAGTCATATCACGACGGTGTCTGGTTGCGACAGGGAGCTCAATGCTCACTTTTATAGTGCTGCCTTACTGAAGTATCATGTCCCAGACACATTACATGACACCACACCCAGTCACATTATCCTGACACTGGGTCGACCAGTCCCAGCTCTACCCCGTAAATCTGACTGCCCAGCGAGGAGCAGCTAGTACTTATGATTGAATTGAGAAAAGGGCGATCGTTTGTATATATCAAAATGGATCGGCAGTAAATTTAGAACTATCGCCTTCGGACAATGTTCAGATATAAAATGCTAGAAAATGCTAAGCTACAAGACTGATAAGTATGCCTGCCTACTATGGAACACCACACTGGTGTTAAATAGTTCGTTAATGGTTGACAAAAGGGCTATTGTTTGTATATTGCAAAATGGATCGATAGTCAAATTTGGAACCATTTCCTTTTGACAGTGTTCAGATGTTCGTTGGTAACAATTGCCATAAGTTTAATAATGTTGCCTTCCTACCATAGAACACCATACCGGCGTTTAGTAGTTCGTTCATGGTTGCAATAGGACGATTATTTGTATATCTCAAAATGGATAGCCAGTCAAATTTGGAATCATTCCCTTTTGACAGTGTTCAGATGTGCTGTGCAAGCAAAAGCTAAGCTATAATTATAATGATGTTTCCTGCCTAACTACCATAGAACACCATAGTGGTGTTAAATACATGTAGTTCGTATATGGCTGGCAATCGGACGACCGTTTTTTATATTTCAAAATGGATAGCCACTCAAATTATTAATCATTTCCTTTGAACAGTGTTCAGATGGTCTATGCTAGCAAATGCTTAGCTACAATGTTTGATAAATATGCCTTCCTACTATAGAACATCACACTGGTGTTACATAGTTCGTTTATGGTTGACAAAAGGGACCTTAGTTTATATATTTAAAAATGGATCGCTGTCAAATGTGGAATCATCGCCTTTGGACAGTGTTCAGATGTAATATGATAGCAAATGCTAAGCTACAATTTTAGATAAGTATGCCTTCCTACTATGGAACACCGCACTGGTGTTAAATAGTTCGTTTATGGTTGACAAAAGGACCATTGTTGGTATATTTCAAAATGGGTCGCCAGTCAAATTTGGAATCATTGCCTCTTGACCGTATTAAGATGTTCTATGCTAGCAAATGCTAAGATATGAGTTTAAAAATGTTGCCTTCCTACCATAGAACACCATACCGGTGTTAAATTGTTCATTTATGATTGACATTGTTTGTATATTTCAAAATGGATCGCCAGTCAAATTTGGAATCATCGTCTTTGGACTATATTCTGATGTTCTATGCGAGGAAATGCTAAGCTCCAAGTTAAATACTGTCTTGCTACTACAAAACACCATACTGGCGTTTAATAATTCGTTGTGGTTGACAAAAGGGCGAGTGTTTGTATATATCAAAATGGGTAGCCAGTAATAGTTAGATTGGGTACAACATGGATGTTATACGACAGACTGCATGCATGGTAGTTAACCCAATCACGGTTGGCAACTTTGCTTCCCTCTTTAATTGCACGCCGGTGGATCAGGCCTCAGATTCCATGACGGCTCCAACGTAAAGGCTTATTGAGAATTAGAGAGATCTAATTCAAGGTAATGTTGGTTGGTGCCTGATGCTCTGTCTCTGGTCGGGCCCATCGGAGTCTAACTGTTGGTTTTCTTTTGCTCCAGCATTTCAGTGGTTTCTTGCTGTCGAGTCCTCACCGTTGTCTCACCTCTGTGGTTCTTTGATTTTTTGTGTTCACGGAGATGTTGCACTGATGAGTTAGGAGACCTTCATGCGGACTGAACAAATTATTTGTCTAAATCGCGACGGAAGTAAGGGCGAGGATTGTGGCCACGTAAAATCGATTTAAGCCCCCCCCCCCCACCCCAGTGGAATGATTCCCCCCCCCCCCCAGTGGAAATCATTCCACTGACCGTTCCAAGGCGGTTCTTCTGTTGCGGTTTATTTATGGTGTTGTTTGTACTTACTTACTGTGTGTATCACTTGTGTCTTTTTATTTTGGATGGCCATATGGCCATTTTGTGGGAAAGTAACTGTCCTTATGGCCTTCCTTTGTTTAGGTTTCCATTATGGTCTGGTCGCTTAATGTTTGTGTTTCTTTCCCTTTGGTGTCTTTGATGGGTGGAGTAAGTTAATTGTATCGATTCCTGATCTTTGTTTTACTTCTACTTAGAATTGTTACCTTTGGACAGTGTTCGTTTTATGGTTGACAAAAGGGCTGTTGCCTGTATATTCCAGTCAAATTTGGAATCATTGCCTTTTGACAGTGTTGACATGTTCTGTGTTAGCAAAAGGCTAAGCTGTCAGTTTTAATAATGTTGCCTTCCTGACATAGAACGACATAGTTTGTGTTAAATAGTTCGTTTATGGTTGACAAAAGGGCATTTGCTTGTATATAGAATGGATAGTCAACCAAATTTGGAATCATTGTCTTTTGACAGTGTTCAGATGTTCTATGCTAACAAAGCTAAGCTATAAGTTTAATAATGTTGCCTTCCTACCATAGAACACCATACTGGTGTTAAATAGTCCGTTAATGGTTGACAAACAGACGACTGTTTTTATATTTCAAAATGGATCGCCAGTCAAGTCTGGGCTTATTGCCTTTGGACAGTGCTAAGATGTGCTATCCTAGCAAATGCTAAGCTACAAATTTAAACATGTGTGTTTATGGTTGCCAAAAGAGTGAGTGAGTGTTTGAGTGTTACGTCCCTCTAACAGCGAAGGTCATACGGGGACGGGACCTCGGTTTAAAGACTCATCCGAAAGTCTGGCGAAGCCCGGGATCGATCCTGCGACCCCTGGTTTACAAGGCGAGTAGCGTAACCGCTACATCACGGATGCTTCTATGATTGACAAAAGGGGCCTTGTTTGTATATTTCAACATCGATCGCGGTCAAACTTGAAATCATCGCCTTTGGACAATGCTCTGATGTAAGTTACATGATTGATAAGTATGCCTGCCCGCTATAGAACACAACACTGCTGTTAAATTTTTCGTTTATGGTTGACAAAAGGGACCTTGTTTATATATTTCAAAATGGATTGCCAATAAAATTTGGAATCATGCTAGCAAATGCTTTTGTTCATTTGATTTGAGGTTTAACGTCCCCGTCAACACTGTAAAGTCAACGTTGGAGACGTTGCTTCCAAATTTGTGAGACTTTTACCAGACATTGAGGTGAAATGGCATCTCAATCCCTGCCGCCAAATGGCATCAATACGGTTTACAAGCATGGGACTTTTACCCGACACTGAGATGAAATGACATCTCAATCCCTGCCGCCCAATGGAACCAATAGGGTTTATAAGCATGGACGGGCCGACTTGCCTGGGCAGGCTTAGATCCTCTAAGCGGTTTACCAGTACTCGTGTGCGGGTCGGTTTCAGCTCTGCTTGGAAGCATCATGCAGCCCATATATTTCTTCAAGTCCCGATGGGCGGGGGCCGATAGCAAATGCTAAGCTATAAGTTTAATAGTGTTGCCTTCCAACCATAGCACACCATACCCGAGTTTAATAGTTTGTTTATGGTTGATAAAAGAGACATTGTTTGTATATTTCAAAATGGATCGATAGTCAAATTTGGAATCATCGTATTTTGATCACCTTCTGATGTTTTATGCTAGAAAATTCTAATCTCCTAGTTTAATAATGTTGCCTTGCTAGTACAGAACATCATACTGGTGTTAAATAGTTCTTTTAAGGCTGACAAGGGCGATTGTTTATATTTTTCAAAATAGATCGCCAGTAATATTTAGAATCGTAGCCCTTGGACAGTGTTCAGATATTCTATGCTAGCAAATGCTAAGTTACAAGTTTATTAATGTTGCTACCTACCATAGAACATCATAATGATGTTTCATAATCCGTTTATTGCTGACAAAAGGGACCTTGTTTGTATATTTAAAAATGGATCGCCGTGAAATTTGGAATCATTGTCTTTGGATAATGTTCAGATGTAATATGCTAGGCAATGCTAAGCTACACGATTAATAAGTATGCCTCATACTTTAGAACACCGAACTCGTGTTAAATAGTTCGTTTATGGTTGACCAAAGGGCCATTGTATGTATATTTCTATATGGATCGCCAGTCAAATTTGTAATCATTTACTTATGACAGTGGTCAGATGTTCTAAGCTAGCAAATGCTAACCTACAAGTTTTATAATGTTCCCTTTCTACCATAGAACACCATAACGGTGTTTAATAATGAACACTACTGTTAAATAGTTCGTTCATGGTTGACAAAAGGGCCTTTGCTTGAATATTCCAAAATGGATCGCCAGTCCAATTTGGAATTATTGCCTTTTGACAGGCTTCAGATGTTCTATGCTAGCAAATGCTAGCTATAAGTTTAATAGTGTTGCCTGCCTGCCATCGAACACAATACTGGAGATTAATAGTTCGTTTATAGTTGACAAACAGGCTACTGTTTGTATATTTCAAAACGGGCTTTTTGTATATTTAAAAATCGATCGACACTCAAATTTGGAATCATTGCCTTTGTTTGACTTGTGTTCCGATGTTCTATGCTAGCAAATTCGAAGCTACAAGTTTAAGTGTTGCCTTCGTACAATAGACCACCATACTGGTGTTTTATAGATTATTTGACAAACGACGAGGACTAGCATTACTTACCTTCCTAACCGATATAGACTACGTACTGCAAACACGGGATGTAGCGCACAGAGCACGGGGCACGAGCGAAATCGATTTACACCGATCACCGCATCACTATGCAAAACGTGTGGCTGGCAAGTGTGAGACGACCCAACGGGAAGCGACCACTTCTCCACCTGACGTCGCTCAGTGTCAAACTCAAAAGTGCATAGCCACAACATGCCCGCCGTGAGAAACTGGATAAAGCAGAACCATAGCTAATCAGGGACCTCGGTGGATTGCCAGCCAAGGCTAGATTTGTATATAGAAATAGCAACTCCTAGATGTTTTACAAAAATACACTTGTGGAATATTTCAAAATGGATCGCCAGTCCAATTTGGAATCGTATTGACTTTGGTTCTTGTTCTAATGCCCACTTCTTATTGACATTTGTAAGCTTTTCCTTAATGCCATATAACGCCATATAGATGTTGGCTAGTTCGCAGATGGTTGACAAAAAGGCGATTTTCGAATATTTCAAAATGGATCGCCAGTCGAATTTTGAATCATTGTCTTTTGATATCCTCTGATATTCTATGCTAGCGAACGCTAACCTACACGTTTAAAAACACTGCCATCAAGCCATATAACACCATATAAGTATAAGCTAATTAGTAGACAGCTGTCAAAAGAGGCGATCGTTGATTATCAAAATGGATGTCCGATGCTAGCAAACTCTAAGCCACAGATATAATAGCCAGCAAACTCTAAGCTATAAATAAAATAACGTGCCCTAAATGCCATATAACACCATGTTAGTGGTAGCTAGTTAGTTGATGGCTGACAAAGTGATGAGTGTTGAATATTTCATAATGTATCTCCAGTCAAACTCGGAATCATTGACATTTGATATTGTTCTGATGTCCACTTCTAGGTAATGTTCAACTAAAGTTTATTTGCATTGCCATTAGTGTCTTCTGATGCCATATAAATTTTAGCTAGTTCGTAAATGGTTGTCAAAAAGACGATTGTTGAAACTTTCAAAATGGATTGCTAGTCCAATTCGGAATTATTGACTTTGGATATTGTTCTGATGTCCACTTCTAGCTTATGCTTAGTCACAAGTTTATAAGCATAACCTTGATGCTATCTAACGCAGTATAAATGTTAGCTAGTTCGGTAATGGTTGGCAAAAAAGCGACGGTTGAATATTTCAAAATGGATCGCCAGTCAATTTTGGTATCATAGACGTTTGATATTGTTGCGCTATTCTATGCTGGCGAACGCTAATTTACACTTTTAATTATATTCCCTAAATGCCACATAAAACCATATTAGAGTTACACAGTTCGTAGATTGCTGCCAAAGAGGCGTTTGTTAAAAATTTCAAAATGGATGCCCATTCCAAATTAAAATAAGTAGAAGTAAAGTAATGATCAGGAATCGATTCAATTAACTTACACCTCCCCTCCGAGACACCAAAGGTAAAGAAGCACAAACATGAAGCGACTAGACCCTAATGGTAACATTAACATAGGAAAGCAAAAAAGGACAGTCACTTTCCCTTCTGTTGCAGTTTAGACAATAAATTTGTTCTGTCCGCATGAAGGCTTCTTAACTCAGTTTAACATCTCCGAGAACATAAAAATCAAACAGACACAGAGATGAAACAATTATGAGGACTCGACAGCATGAAACACTGAAATGCTGGAGCAAAAGAAAACCAAATGTTAGTCACCGAAGGGCCGGACCAAAGACGGAGACGAAGCTTCTAAACATTACCTCAATGGCTTATAAAGCCATATTAATGGTAGGTAGTCTGGCGATGGTTGGCAAAATGGCGATTGTTGATTAATTCAAAATGGATCGCCACACTCCCTGGAATCCTTGATTTTGATAATTGCTATGATGACCACTCCTTGCTAATGCTAAGTTTGAATTTATATACACATTGCCTAAATGCCATATAATGTCATATAAAAGTTAACCAGTTCTTAGATGGTTGACAAAAAGGCGTTTGTTGAATATTTCAAAATGGATCGCAAGTCCAATTTGGAATCATTTACGTATGATATTATATCGCTGTTCTATGCTAGGGAACACTTAATACGAGTATAATAACATTCCCGTAATACCCAAAGACTCTGGTTAAGGTTTTTGTAACAGGTAGACTTGAACATTTTAGAACTCATATTTTCCAAACCATTTGATGGAATTGGTTCATATTTGGTATGATTATAGATATAGGTCCAAAGTTTTATTCAGCGATACCCCCACCGATGCCCATGGCTTCAAGGTCAAGGTCATGGACTTAGAAATTTTCCATGTTAAAGACTCCAGTTACGGTATTTGTACCTGGTAGAACCTGAACTTTTATGATGGCTTCGGTTCAAATGATGATAGATATAGGTACAATGTTTTATTCAGCAATACCCCCACCTATGCCTATGACCTCAAGGTCAAGGTCACAGACTTAGACGATTTTAATGTGAAAGATTTTAAAGAGCTAAAATTTTCCAAACTATACTATGGATTTGGCTTATGCATGCTATGATGATAGATACAGGTGCAAATGTTTATTTGGCAATACCCCCACTCATGCCTTATGGCTTCAAGGTCAAGGTCACAGACTTAGACATTTTTAATTAGATATTTTAAGAGTTGAAATTTTCCAAATCGTGCGATGGATTGAGTTGATATTTGGTATGATGTTGGATACCTGTCCATTTTATTCAGCGATACCCCCCACCCATGCCCATGAGCTGAAGGTCAAGGTCACCGACTTAAAAAAAATTAATTATCCCCTCGCACAACATAGCTCTAGCGTCTATATTTCTTCACTGATTTCAATATAACTTCACACAAATGTTCCTTATGACAATATCTCGAGCGAGTTTGACTTTCAAGGTCATGACCTCAAGGTCTAGGTCACTGTGGCTATTTTTAGAAAAACTTTGTCATCGCTCTAGCGCCTACATTTCTTCACCAATTTCAATATAACTTCACACAAATGTTCCTTATAAAAATATCTCGAGCGAGTTCGACTTTCAAGGTCATGGCCTCAAGGTCACTGTGGCTATTCTTAGAAAAACTTTGTCATCGCTCTAGTGCCTACATTTCTTCACTGATTTCAATATAACTTCACACAACTGTCCCTTATGACAATATCTCGAGCGAGTTCATCTTTCAAGGTCATGACCTCAAGGTCAAGGTCACTATGGCTATTTTTAGAAAAACATTGTCATTGCTCTAGCGCTTACATTTTTTCACCAATTTCAATATTACTTCACACAAATGTTCCTTATAAAAATAGCTCGAGCAATTGCAACTTTTATCATCGCTCTAGCGCCTGCATTTCTTCACTGGTTTCAAAATAACTTCACACAAATGTTCTTTATCACAATACCTCGAACGAGTTTGACTTTCAAGGTCAAGGTCACTATGGCTATTTTTAGAAAAACTTTTTCATTGCTCTAGCGCTTACATTTTTTCACCAATTTCAATATTACTTCACACACATGTTCCTTATGACAATATCTCTAGCAAGTTCCCCGTTCAAGGTCAAGGTCACTGTGGCTATTTTTAGAAAAACTTTGTCATCGTTTCAGCGCTTACATTTCTTCACCGATTTCAATATAACTTCCCACAATTGTTCCTTTTGACAATATCTCGAGCGATTTCGACTTTCAAGGTCAAGGTCACTGTGGCTTTTTTAGAAAAAACTTTGTCATCGCTCTAGCGACTACATTTATTCACTGATTTCAATATTACTTCACACAAATGCTCCTTAAGACAATACCTCGAGCGAGTTCGACTTTCAAGGTCAAGGTCAATGAGGCTATTTTTAGAAAAACTTTGTCATTACTCTAGCGCTTACATTTTTTCACAAATTTAAATATAACTTCTCACAAATGTTCCTGATGGCAAGGTCACACACTTAGAAAATGTTGTTGCAACATGGATTTTCGGGGTGAGGCGGGGCCCTTGGCGGGAGAATCTGTGTCATCTGGACACATTTCTAGTTCAATATGGATCGCCAGGCTAACTTGGAATCACACACTTTGGATATTGTGTTGATGTCTACTTCTAGCAAATGCTAGAAGTTTATAACCATTGCCTCAATGCCATATAACGACATATAATTAAAGCTAGTTCGTAGACAGTTGACAAAAAATGCGATTGTTGAATATTTTCAAAATGGATCGCCAGACCAAATAGGAACCATTGACTTTTGATATTGTTCTGATGTTCTATGTTAGCGACCGCTAAGCTATAAGTTTAATAACATGCCATATGCAATCTAACACCGAATTACTGTAAGCTAGTTGGTAGATGGCGGACTTAGAGGCGAATGTTGAATATTTCTAAACGGATTGCCATCAAACTCGGAATCATTGATTTGGATATCGTTCTGATGTCCACTTCGAACTAATGCTTTGCTACAAGTTTATTAATCTTGCCTCAGTGCCAATTAACGCCATATTAACGTTAGCTACACGGCCCCCGCCCATAGGGGCTTGAAGAAATATATGGGCTGCATGATGCTTCCACGCAGAGGTGAATCCGGCTCGCACACTAATACTGGTAAACCGCTTAGAGGATCTAAGCCTGTCCAGGAACCGCGATGCGAGGCGGACCGTCCATGCTAATAAACCCTATTGGTTTCATTGGGCGACAGGGCTTGAGATGTCATTTCATCTCAATGTCAGGTAAAAGTCCCACAAAATTGGAAGCAACGTCTCCAAAATGACCTTTACAGTGTTGACAGGGACGTTAAACCTCAAAACAAACAAACAAAAACGTTTGCTACATCGTAGAAGGATGACAAAAAGGCAATTGTTAAATATTTCAAAATGGATCGCCAGTCCATTTAGGAATAATTGGCTTTGGATATTGATATAATGTCAATTTTCACCTGCTGCTATGCTGGAAGCTTATAAGCATTGTTTTAATGCCCCACTACACCATATAAATGTTAGCTAGTTCGGAGACGCTTGACTAAACTGCGATTTTTGAATATTTCGAAATGGATAGCCAGTCCAATTAGGAATCGTTTACTTTTGATATTGTTTCGATATTCAATGCTAGCGAACGTTAAGCTACAAGTTAAATAGCATTGCCCTAATGCCATATTAAACCATGTCAGTGTAGCCAAGTTCGTAGACGGCTGACAAGATGCGAGCGTTGAATACTTCAAAATGGCTCGCTAGTCCAATATGGAATAAATGACCTCGAATATTGTTTTGATGTCAAATTCTAGCTAATGCTTAGCTATAAGTGTACAAGCATTGTCTCATTGCCATATAACGCCCCATCAATGTTAGCAGACCAATTTGGAATAGTTTCCAGCTAATGCTAAGCTTCAAGTTCATAAGCATTGCCTTAACGCCATATAAATGTTGTCTAGTTCGGAGATGGTTGACAAAAATTCGAATGTTGAATATTACGAAAAAGCGATTTGGAAACATCAACTTTTGATATTGTTACGATATTCTATGTAAGTGAACGTTAAGCTACAGGTTTAATAACATGCCATACAAAACCATTTATTGTTACCTAATTCGCAGACACCCGACAAAGAGGTGAGCGTTGACAATTCCAAAATGGATCGCCAGTTCAATATTGGAATCATTGGCCCCAGTTATTGTTCTAATGCCCATTTCTAGCTAATGCTTACTGATAAGTTTATTGGCAATGCCTCAGTGCCATATTAATGTTAGGTTGTTCGTAGATTGTTGACAAAGAGGCGATTGTTGAACATTTCAAAATGGATCGCCAGTCCAATTTGAATCATTGTCTTTTAATCTTGTTTCAATGATCCATGCTAGCGAACAACAGACTACAAGTTAAATATCATTGCCATATAACGCATTATTAGTGTTAGCTAGTTCACAGATGGTTGACAAAGAGGCGACCGTATATTATTTCAAAATGGTTCGCCAGTCATATTTGTAATCATTGATTTTGAATTTTCTTCTGGTGTCCACTTCTAGCTTATGCTAACTTATAAGTTTATAAGCATTGTTTTGATGCCATATAACGCCATATAAATATTTTATAGTTCGTTGGTGGTCGAGAAAAATGCGATTGTTGAACAGTTGTTGTCCAGCTGAGCTTCTGATGCTAGAAATGCTAAGCTACAAGATTGATAAGTATGCGTGCCTACTATAGAACACTATAATGGTGTTAAATAGTTCGTTTATGGTTGACAAACGGGCGATTGTTTACATATTTCAAAATGGATCGCCAGTCAAATTCGGAATAACTCCCTTTTGACAGTGTTCAGATGTTCGTTGCTAACAATTGCTAAGTTTTAAGGTTAATAATGTTGCCTTCCTTCCATAGAACACCATACCGGTGTTTATTAGTTCGTTTATATAGGACAATTGTTTGTATATTTCAAAACGGACAGCCAGTCAAATTTGGAACTATTCCCTTTAGACAGTGTTCAAATGACCTATGCTAGAAAAATAAACTAAGCTATAAGTTTAATAATGTTGCCTAACTACCATAGAACACCATACTGGTGTTAAATAGTTCGTATATGGTTGGCAAACGGACGATCGTTTTATATTTCAAAATGGATCGCCAGTCAAATTAGTAATTAATTAATTTCCTTTGGACCGTATTCAGATGTTCTGTGCAAGCAAATGCAAAGCTACAAATTTTGATAAATAACCCTTCCTACTATATAACGCCACACTGGTGTTAAATGGTTCGTTTAAGGGACCTTGTTTATATGTTTAAAAATGGATCGCTGTCAAATGTGGAATCATCGCCTTTGGACAGTGCTGAGATGTAATATGCTAGCAAATGCTAAGCTACAATTTTAGATTAGTATGTCATCGACATTTGGACCATGTTCTAATGTTCTATGCTAGAAAATGCTAAGCTCCAAGTTTCATACTGTCTTGCTACTACAAAAAAAATACTAATGGTGTTTAATAATTCGTTTGTGGTGGACAAAAGGGCGATTGTTTGTATATATCAAAATGGATAGCCAGTAACAGTTAGAACCGTTATCTTTGGACAGTGTTCGTTTAATCGTTGACAAAATTGTTGTATATTTCAAAATGGATCGCCAGTCTAATTTGGAATCATTGCCTTTTGACAGTGTTGAGATGTTCCGAGTTAGCAAAAGGCTAAGCTGTAAGTTTAATAATGTTGCCTTCCTGACATAGAACACCATACTGGTGTAAAATAGTTCGTTTATGGTTGACAAAAAGGGCGATTGCTTGTATATTTCAAAATGGATCGCCAGCCAAATTTAGAATCATTGTCTTTTGACAGTGTTCAGATGTTCTATGCTAGCAAATGTTAAGCTATAAGTTTAATAATGTTGCCTTCCTACCATAGAACACCATACTGGTGTTAAATAATCCGTTAATGGTTGACAAACGGACGACTGTTCAAAGTGGATCGCCAGTCAAATCTGGACTTATTGCCTTTGGACAGTGCTAAGATGTGCTATCCTAGCAAATGCAAAGCTACAAATTTAAACATGTTGCGTTCCTACCACAGAGCACCATACTGGTGTTAAATAGTTCGTTTATGGTTGCCTAAAGAGTGAGTGAGCGAGTATTTGAGAGTTACGTCCCTCCAACAGCGAAGGTCATACAGAGACGGGACCTCAGTTTTAAGGCTCACCCGAAAGTCTGCAGATGCCCCGGATCTATCCTGCGACGCCTGGTTTACAAGGCGAGTAGCGTAACCACTACATCATGGAGGCTTCTATGGTTGACAAAAGGGACCTTGATTGTATATTTCAAAATCGATCGCTGTCAAACTTGAAATCATCGCCTTTGGACAATGCTCTGATGTTCTATGCCAGAAAATGCTAAGCTTCACGTTTAATTATGTTGCCCTCCTACCACAGAACACAACACTGGTGTTTAATAGTTCGTTAATGGTTCACAAAAGGGCGATTGTTTGTATATTTCAAATTGGATCGCCAGTATAATTTAGAATCATCACCTTTGGACAGTGTTCAGATGTAATATGCTAGCAAATGCTAAGTTACATGATTGATGAGTAACAGTAGAAGTAGTAGAAGTAGCAGTAGTAACTGTAGAAGTAGCAGTAGTGGTAGTAGTAGTAGAAGTAGTAGTATAAGTAACAGTAGAAGTAGTAGTAGAAGTAGTCGTAAGAGTAGTAGTAGTAGTAGTAGTAGTAATAGTGGCAGTAGTAGTAGTAGTAGTAGTAGTAGAAGTAGTAACAGTACAGAAGTAGTAGAATTAGTATTAGTAACAGTAGAAGTAGCAGTAGTAGAAGTAGTAGTAGTAACAGTAGAAGTAGTAGTAGCAGTAGAAATAGAAGTAGCAGTAGTAACTGTAGAAGTAGTAGTAGTAGTGGTAGTAGTAGTAGTAGCATAAGTTGTATTAGTAACAGTAGAAGTACAAGTAAAAATAGGAAAATTAATAATAGTAACCTTTTAAGTAGATGTAGTACAAGTAAATTAGTAGTTGTAACAGTAGAAGTTGTAGAAGTAGTAGTAGAAATAGTAGTAGTAGCAGTAGTCGAAGTAGTAGTAGAAGAAGTAGTAGTAATAGTAGCAGTAGTACTAGTAGTAGAAGTTATTGTTGAAGTAGTAGCAGTACTACTAGTAGTAGTAGCAGTTTAAACAGTAATAGTAGAAGTAGTAGTTGTAGTAGTAGAAGAAGTAGAAGTAGTAGTAGTAGCAGTAGTCGTAGTAGTAGCAGTAGAAGTAGTAATAGCAGCAGCAGTAGTAGTAGTAGTAGTAGTAGTAGTAGTAGTAGTAGTAGTAGTAGTAGTAGTAGAAGTAGTGGTAGGGACAGTAAAAGCAGACGTAGTAGTAGTAGAAGTAGTAGTAGTAACAGTAGGAGTTGTAGAAGTAGTAATAGTAGTAGTAGTAGTAGTAGTAGTTGCATCAGTAGTAGTAGTAGTATTTGTAGTAGTCGTAGTGGAAGGAGTAGTAGAAGTAATAGTAGCAGTGGTAGTAGTGGTAGAAGTAGTAGTAGTAGTAGTTGAAGAAGTATTAGTAGAAGTAGTAGTAGGAGCAGTAGTAGTAGTAGTAGAAGTAGTAGTAGGGCAGTAGAAGTAGAAGTGGTACTAGTAGAAGTAGCAGTTTAAACAGTAACAGCAGTAAAAGTAGTAGTAGTAGTAGTAGAAGTAGTAGTAGTAGAAGCAGTAGAAGTAGAAGTAGAAGTAGTTGAAGTGGTAGTAGGAGTAGAAGTAGTAGTAATAGTAGCAGTAGAAGAAGAGTAGTAGCAGAAATTGTAGTAGTAGTAATAGTAGTAGTAGTAGCAGTAGTAGTAGTAGTAGAAGTAGTAGTAGGGCAGTAGAAGTAGAAGTGGTACTAGTAGAAGTAGCAGTTTAAACAGTAACAGCAGTAAAAGTAGTAGTAGTAGTAGTAGAAGTAGTAGTAGTAGAAGCAGTAGAAGTAGAAGTAGAAGTAGTTGAAGTGGTAGTAGGAGTAGAAGTAGTAGTAATAGTAGCAGTAGAAGAAGAGTAGTAGCAGAAATTGTAGTAGTAGTAATAGTAGTAGTAGTAGCAGTAGTAGTAGTAGTAGAAGTAGTAATAGTAACAGTAGAAGTAGTAGTGGTAGAAGAAGTAGTAGTAGTATGGACAGTAGAAGTAGAAGAAGGAGTACAAGTAGTAGTAGCAGTAGTAGTAACAGATGAAGTAGTTGTAGTAGAAGTAGTGGTAACAGTAGAAGTAGAAGTAGTAGAAGTAGTTGTAGTAACAGTAGAAGTAGTAGTAGTAGAAGAAGCAGTAGTAACTGTAGAAGAAACAGAAGTGGTAGAAGTAGTAGAAGAAGAAGAATTAGTAACAGTAGAAGTTTTGTTTGTTTGTTTGTATTGGAGTTTAACGGCCCAGTCAACACTATTTAGGTCATTTTTGTGCCGGTCAGTTCACCTATCAACACTTTCCTGGACAGGCTTATACGTACCGGTAAGCGGTTAACCAGTACAGTGCACATTCTTTCGCCAGAACAGTAGTAGTAGTAGTAGAAGTAGTAGTAAGAGTAGTAGTAGAAGTAGTAGTAGTAATAGTAGCAGTAGAAGTAGTAGTAGAAGTAGTACCAGTACTTAACTTTAACTTTCAAAGAATAGAAGTAGTATTAGTAGTTACAGTAGAAGTAGTAGTAGAAACAGTAGTAGTAGTAACAGTAGAAGTAGTAGTAATAGTAAAAGTAGTAGTAGTAGTTGTAAATGCAGAAGTAGTAGTCGAAGTAGTAGAAGTAGTAGCAGTAGTATAAGTAGCAGCACTAGTAATAGTTGTGGTAGTAGTAGAAGTAGTAGTAGTGGTAACAGTAGAAGTAGCAGTAGTAGAAGTAGTAGTAGTAACAGTAGAAGTAGTAGTAGCAGTAGAAGTAGAAGTAACAATAGTAACTGTAGAAGTAGTAGTAGTAGTAGTAGTAGCAAAAGTAGTATTAGTAACAGTAGAAGTAAAAGTAAAAATAGGAAAATTAATAATAGTAACCTTTTAAGTAGATGTAGTACTAGTAAATTAGTAGTTGTAATAGTAGAAGTTGTAGAAGTAGTAGTAGTACTAGTATTAGTAGTAGGAGTAGAAGTAGTAGTGGTAGAAGTAGTAGTAGACGTAGTAATAGAAGTTATTGTTAAAGTAGTAGCAGTACAAGTAATAGAAGTAGTAGTAGTAGTTGAAGTAGTAGTAGTTGTAGTAGTAGTCGTAGTAGTAGCAGTAGTAGTAGTAGTAGAAGTAGTAGTAAAAGTAGTAGTAGAAGAAGTAGTAGAAGTAGTAGTAGTAGTAGTAGTAGTAGTAGTAGCCGTTGAAGTAGTAGTAGTAGTAGTAGTGGTTGTAGTAGAAAAAGTAGCAGTAGAAGTAGAATTAGTAGCAGTAGTAGTAGATGCAGTACTAGTAAAAAAGTAGTAACAGTAGAAGTAGCAGTAGTAATAGAAGTAGTAGTAGTGGTAACAGTAGAAGTAGTAGTAATAGTAGTAGTAGTAGTAGTAGTAGTAACAGAAGCAGAAGAAGTAGTAGTAATTGTAGCAGTCCAAGTGGAATCAGTAGTAGAACTAGTAGTAGCAGTAGTAGAAGTGGTAGTAGTAGTAGCAGAAGAAGTTGTAGTAGTAGTTTTAGCAGTAGTAGTAGTAGCAGTAATAGGAGTTGTAGCAGCAGTTGTAGTAGAAGTAGTAGTAGGGCAGTAGAAGTAGAAGAAGAAGTAGTAGAAGAAGTAGCAGTAGTAGAAGTAGTAGTAGTAGTAGTAGTAGCAGTAGTCGTAATAGTAGCAGATATAGTAGAAGTGGTAGTAGGAGAAGAATTAGTAGTAATAGTAGCAGTAGAAGAAGAGTAGTAGCAGTAGTTGTAGTAGTAGTAATAGTAGTAGTAGTAGCAGTAGTAGTAGTAGTGGAAGTAATAGTTACACTAGAAGTAGTAGTGGTAGTATAAGTAGTAGTATGGACAGTAGCAGTAGAAGAAGAAGTAGTGGTAGTAGTAGTAGTAGTAACAGATGAAGTAGTAGTAGTAGTAGAAGTAGCAGTAGTAAATGTAGAAGTAGCAGTAGTGGTAGTAGTAGTAGTAGAAGTAGTGGTAGGGACAGTAAAAGCAGACGTTGTAGTAGTAGAAGTAGTAGTAGTAACAGTAGGAGTTGTAGAAGTAGAAGAAGTAATAGTAGTAGTAGTAGTAGTAGTAGTAGTAGTTGTATCAGTAGTAGTAGAAGTATTAGTAGTTGTAGTTGTCGTAGTGAAAGGAGTAGTAGAAGTAATAGTAGCAGTAGTAGTAGTGGTAGAAGTAGTAGTAGTTGAAGTAGTATTAGTAGTAGTAGAAGTAGTAGTAGGAGCAGTAGCAGTAGTAGTAGTAGTAGAAGTAGTAGTAGGGCAGTAGAAGTAGAAGTGGTACTAGTAGAAGTAGCAGTTTAAACAGTAACAGCAGTAAAAGTAGTAGTAGTAGTAGTAGTAGTAGTAGTAGTAGAAGTAGTAGTAGTAGTAGCAGTAGAAGTAGTAGTAGAAGTAGTAGAAGTGGTAGTAGGAGTAGAAGTAGTAGTAATAGTAGCAGTAGAAGAAGAGTAGTAGCAGAAATTGTAGTAGTAGTAATAGTAGTAGTAGTAGCAGTAGTAGTAGTAGTAGAAGTAGTAATAGTAACAGTAGAAGTAGTAGTGGTAGAAGAAGTAGTAGAAGAAGTAGTAGCATGGACAGTAGAAGTAGAAGAAGAAGTACAAGTAGTAGTAGCAGTAGTAGTAACAGATGAAGTAGTTGTAGTTGAAGTAGTGGTGACAGTAGAAGTAGTAGAAGAAGTTGTAGTAGTAGTTCTAGCAGTAGTAGTAGTAGCAGTAATAGGAGTTGTATCAGCAGTTGTAGTAGAAGTAGTAGTAGGGCAGTAGAGTAGAAGAAGTAGTAGTAGTAGAAGTAGCAGTTTAAACAGTAATAGCAGTAGTAGAAGTAGTAGTAGTAGTAGTAGTAGTTGTAGTAGTAGTAGTAGTAGCAGTAGCAGTAGCAGATGTAGTAGAAGTGGTAGTAGGAGTAGAATTAGTAGTAATAGTAGCAGTAGAAGAAGAGTAGTAGCAGAAGTTGTAGTAGTAGTAATAGTAGTAGTAGCAGGAGTAGTAGTAGAAGTAGTAATAGTTACACTAGAAGTAGTAGTGGTAGTATAAGTAGTAGTATGGACAGTAGCAGTAGAAGAAGAAGTAGTGGTAGTAGTAGTACTAGTAACAGATGTATTAGTAGTAGAAGTAGCAGTAGTAAATGTAGAAGTAACAGTAGTGGTAGTAGTAGTAGTAGAAGTAGTGGTAGGGACAGTAAAAGCAGACGTAGTAGTAGTAGCAGTAGTAGTAGTAGTAGTTTGTTTGTTTGTTTTGTTTGATTTGAGGTTTAACGTCCCCGTCAAAGTAGTAGTAGTAGAAGTAGTAATAGTAACAGTAGAAGTAGTAGTGGTAGAAGAAGTAGTAGAAGAAGTAGTAGTATGGACAGTAGAAGTAGAAGAAGGAGTACAAGTAGTAGTAGCAGTAGTAGTAACAGATGAAGTAGTTGTAGTAGAAGTAGTGGTAACAGTAGCAGTAGAAGTAGTAGAAGTAGTTGTAGTAACAG
Source organism: Lucinisca nassula (assembly GCA_963580285.1). Classification (NCBI taxonomy): domain Eukaryota; kingdom Metazoa; phylum Mollusca; class Bivalvia; order Lucinida; family Lucinidae; genus Lucinisca; species Lucinisca nassula. The sequence continues at coordinate 138,004,801 of OY757015.1, forward strand.
TAGAAGTAGTAGTAGTAGAAGTAGCAGTAGTAACTGTAGAAGAAACAGAAGTGGTAGAAGTAGTAGAAGAAGAAGAATTAGTAACAGTAGAAGTTTTGTTTGTTTGTTTGTATTGGAGTTTTACGGCCCAGTCAACACTATTTAGGTCATTTTTGTGCCGGTCAGTTCACCTATCAACACTTTCCTGGACAGGCTTATACGAACCGGTAAGCGGTTAACCAGTACAGTGCACATTCTTTCGCCAGAACAGTAGTAGTAGTAGAAGTAGTAGTAAGAGTAGTAGAAGAAGTAGTAGTAGTAATAGTAGCAGTAGAAGTAGTAGTAGAAGTAGTAATAGTACTGAACTTTAAATTTCAAAGAATAGAGGTAGTATTAGTAGTTACAGTAGAAGTAGTAGTAGAAGCAGTAGTAGTAGTAACAGTAGAAGTAGTAGTAATAGTAAAAGTAGTAGTAGTAGTTGTAAATGCAGAAGTAGTAGTCGAAGTAGTAGAAGTAGTAGCAGTAGTATAAGTAGCAGCACTAGTAATAGTTGTGGTAGTAGTAGAAGTAGTAGTAGTGGTAACAGTAGAAGTAGCAGTAGTAGAAGTAGTAGTAGTAACAGAAGAAGTAGTAGTAGCAGTAGAAGTAGAAGTAACAATAGTAACTGTAGAAGTAGTAGTAGTGGTAGTAGTAGTAGTAGCAAAAGTAGTATTAGTAACAGTAGAAGTAAAAGTAAAAATAGGAAAATTAATAATAGTAACCTTTAAAGTAGATGTAGTACTAGTAAATTAGTAGTTGTAATAGTAGAAGTTGTAGAAGTAGTAGTAGTACTAGTAGTAGTAGTAGGAGTAGAAGTAGTAGTGGTAGAAGTAGTAGTAGACGTAGTAATAGAAGTTATTGTTGAAGTAGTAGCAGTACAAGTAATAGAAGTAGTAGTAGTAGTAGTTGAAGTAGTAGTAGTTGTAGTAGTAGTCGTAGTAGTAGCAGTAGTAGTAGTAGTAGAAGTAGTAGTAAAAGTAGTAGTAGAAGAAGTAGTAGAAGTAGTAGTAGTAGTAGTAGTAGTAGTAGTAGTAGCCGTTGAAGTAGTAGTAGTAGTAGTAGTGGTTGTAGTAGAAAAAGTAGCAGTAGAAGTAGAATTAGTAGCAGTAGTAGTAGATGCAGTACTAGTAAAAATAGTAACAGTAGAAGTAGCAGTAGTAATAGAAGTAGTAGTAGTGGTAACAGTAGAAGTAGTAGTAATAGTAGTAGTAGTAGTAGTAGTAGTAGTAACAGAAGCAGAAGAAGTAGTAGTAATTGTAGCAGTCTAAGTGGAATCAGTAGTAGAACTAGTAGTAGCAGTAGTAGAAGTGGTAGTAGTAGTAGCAGAAGTTGTAGTAGTAGTAATAGTAGTAGTAGTAGTAGTAGAAGTAGTAGTAGTAGTAGTAGAAGTAGTAATAGTAACACTAGAAGTAGTAGTGGTAGTAAAAGTAGTAGTATGGACAGTAACAGTAGCAGAAGAAGTAGTGGTAGTAGTAGTAGTAGTAACAGATGAAGAAGTAGTAGTAGAAGTAGCAGTAGTAAATGTAGAAGTAGCAGTAGTGGTAGTAGTAGTAGTAGAAGTAGTATTATTAACAGTAGAAGAAGTAGTAAGAGTAGATTTAGCAGTAAGGGTAGTAGTAGAAGTAGTAGTAGTAATAGTAGTAGTAGTAGTAGTAGTAGTAGTAGTAGTAGTAGTAGAAGTAGTAGTAGAAGTAGTAACAGTACTTTACTTTAACTTTCAAAGTATAGAAGTAGTAGTTGCAGTAACAGAAGAAGTAGTAGTAGTAGTAGTAGTAGTAACAGTAATAGTAGCAGTAGAAGAGGAGTAGTAGCAGAAGTTGTAGTAGTAGTTAGAGTAGTGGTAGTAGCAGTAGTAGTAGTAGTAGAAGTAGTAATAATAACAGTAGAAGTAGTAGTGGTAGAAGAAGTAGTAGAAGAAGTAGTAGTATGGACAGTATGAGTAGAAGAAGAAGTAGAAGTAGTAGTAGCAGTAGTAGTAACAGATGAAGTAGTAGTAGTAGAAGTAGTGGTAACAGTAGAAGTAGAAGAAGTAGAAGTAGTTGTAGTAACAGTAGAAGTAGTAGTAGAAGTAGCAGAAGTAACTGCAGAAGTAGCAGTAGTGGTAGAAGTAGTAGAAGAAGAAGTATTAGTAACAGTAAAAGTTTTGTTTGTCTGTTTGTATTGGAGTTTAACGGCCCAGTCAACACTATTTAGGTCATTTTTGTGCCGGCCAGTTCACCTATCAACACTTTCCTGGACAGGCTTATACGTAAGCGGTTAACCAGTACAGTGCACATTCTTTTGCCAGAACAGTAGAAGTAGTAGTAGAAGTAGTAGTAAGAGTAGTAGTAGAAGTAGTAGTAGTAATAGTAGCAGTAGTAGTAGTAGTAGAAGTAGTAACAGTACTTAACTTTAACTTTCAAAGAGTAGAAGTAGTATTAGTAGTGACAGTAGAAGTAGTAGTAGAAGTAGTAGTAGTAGTAGTAACAGTAGGAGTAGTAGTAGTAGTAAAAGTAGTAGTAGTTGTAGTTGCAGAAGTAGTAGTTGAAGTAGTAGAAGTAGAAGAAGTAGCAGTAGTATAAGTAGCAACAGTAATAGCAGTAGTAATAGTTGTGGTAGTAGTAGTAGTAGTAGTGGTAACAGTAGAAGTAGCAGTAGTAGAAGTAGTAGTAGTAACAGTAAAAGTAGTAGTAGCAGTAGAAGTAGAAGTAGCAGTAGTAACTGTAGAAGTAGAAGTAGTGGTCGTAGTAGTAGTAGCAAAAGTAGTATTGATAACAGTAGAAGTACAAGTAAAAATAGGAAAATTAATAATAGTTACCTTTAAAGTAGATGTAGTACTAGTAAATTAGTAGTTGTAAAAGTAGAAGTTGAAGAAGTAGTAGTAGTTATAGTAGTAGTAGAAGTAATAGTAGAAGGAGTAGTGGTAACAGTAGAAGTAGCAGTAGTAGAAGTAGTAGTAGTAGCAAAAGTAGTATTAGTAACAGTAGAAGTACAAGTAAAAATAGGAAAATTAATAATAGTAACCTTTAAAGTAGATGAAGTACTAGTAAATTAGTAGTTGTAAAAGTAGAAGTTGTAGAAGTAGTAGTAGTAATAGTAGTAGTAGAAGTAATAGTAGAAGAATGAGTAGTAGTAGTGGTAGAAGTAGTAGTAGTCGTAGAAATAGATGTTATTGTTGAAGCAATAGCAGTAATTGTAGAAGTAGAAGTAGAAGTA
>OY757015.1:138010513-138032529 GCA_963580285.1 Lucinisca nassula
CAGTCCCTGTATGACCTTAGCTGTTGGTGGGACATAAAACTCAAACACTAACTCACTCTATTCTAGCACATGCTTAGCTACAAGTTTAATAATGTTGCCTCTCTACCATAGAACAGAGAACACCTTTCCGGTGTTTAATTTATTTTCGTTTATGCTTGACAAAAGGGCGACTGTTTGTATATTTCAAAATGGATCACTGTAAAATTTGGAATCATTACCTTAGGACAGTGTTCAGATGTTCTTTGCTAGCAAATGCTAAGCTATCAGTTTCTTACCACAGATCACTTTAATGGTGTTTAATTAGTCTGTATATGGTTGACAAAAGGGACCTTGTTTGTATATTTCAAAATGGATCGCCAGTCAAATTAAGATTCATTGCCTTTGGACAGTGTTCAGATGTTGAATCTTAGAAATGCTAAGATTCAAGTTTAATAATGTTGCCTTCCTACCACAGAACACCATATTGGTGTTCAATAGTCCGTTTATGGTTGACAAGAGGGACCTTGTTTGTATATTTCAAAATGGATCGCTGTCATATTTGGAATCATCGCCTTTAGACAGTGTTCAGATGTAATATAGTGTAGCCAAGCTACAAGTTCATTTATGTTGCCTTCCAACCATATAACACCACACTGGTGTTTAATGGTTCGTTTAGGATTGACAAACGGGCGATTGTTTGTATATTTCAAAATGGATCGCCAGTCAAATTTGGAATCATTGCCTTATGACAGTATTGAGATGTTCAATGCTAGCAAATACTCAGCCACAAGTTTAAGAATGTTGCCTTTCTACCGTAGAACACCATAATGTTGGCATGGTTTATTTTTGAGTTCTGCACATCAGCTCAATGAGGGGATATTCGACCAAATTTTAATGAAAATCCTTTGAGGGGTGAAGGAGATTAAGTGACACACAAAAAAACTTGTGATCTTCAAATGTGACCTTGACCTTGAGTCAGCATGGTTCGTTTATGGCTTCTGCAAATCAGCTCAACGAGGAAGATACTTGCCCAAAGTTTCATGAAAATCCTTCGAGGGGTAAAGGAGATATGGAACGAACACAAATTCAGTTGTCCCCTTCGTGTGTGACCTTGACCTTGAGTCAGCACGGTTCATTTAAGGATTGTGCATGTCAGCCCATTGAGGGGGATAACTGACCACAGTTTAATGAATATCCATTTCAAGGGTAAAGGAGATATGAAAGTTTCAAACTTGTGATCTTCAAGTGTGACCTTGATCTGGAGTTGGCATGATTCATTTATGGGCACTGTACATAAGCTCACTGAGGGGGATAATAGACCAAAGTTTAAAGAAAAACCTTTGAGGGGTAAAGGAGATATGGAGCGGACACAAAATTCAAAGTTTTAATCTCATGGCCTTGAAATTGAAATGTGACCTTGACCATGAGTCGGCATGGCTCATTTATGGGTTGTGCACATCAGCCCACTGAGGGGGATAGTTGACCAAAGTTTAATAAAAATTGTGAGCTTCAAGTATGACCTTAACCTTCAGTCAGCATGGTTCATTTATGGGTTCTGCAAATTAGCTCACTGAGGGGTATAATTGACCAAAGTTTATAGTGAATCCTAGCAGGGGTAAAGGAGATATGGAACGGACACAAAATTCAAAGTTTTAAGCACTTGACCTCCAAATGTGTCCTTGACCTTGAGTTGGCATGGTTCATTTATGGGTTTTGCACATCAGCTCACTGAAAGAAATATTTGACCAAAGTTTAATAAAAATCTATCAAAGGGTTCAGGAGATACGGAGCGGATATTGTTCTGATGGTCTAGCCTAGCTACAAGTCGAATAATATTGCCTTTTTGCAATGTAACACCATATTGGTGTTAGTTCGTAGATGGTTGACAAAAAGGCAATTCCTTTAATATTTGAGAAAGGGTCGACAGTGAAATTTGAAATTTTATAGCGCAAACATTTTCTTGCGTTCTATGATAAATAAGTTGAACAAATGTTCAGTAGTAATCCTTTTTATGCCCTGTCACTCAAAACGTGGCGGAATATTTTGTTATATTCCTCCGACATTTTCGTGCCCATCTGCACGTCCGCTCCATAATTTTGATACCATTTGAGATATTTTCTTTGAACTTCCCAGATATGTAGAGCACCATGAGACAACCTGCAGAGCATATAAACCGGACCTCTGCTGTTCATAAGTTTGGCACAAGACCATTATATGACCTACTACATTTGTGTGAAATAATTCTGAAATTGGCTAAGTAGAAATTGTGGAAGGACAGACAGACGACAAACGTCACATAGTGATCACAATGGCTCATCTTGAGCACTTCATGCTCAGGTGAGCTAAAAACAAACAATAAACAATGGTTGATATCACTTTTTGGATGAAGGATCTATTTAAGTAAATGAACAGCAACTTAACAAGCATTCCCTTACTCTGACATGTAGATATTCTGTTTCATTTTGAGGAGAGGGTTTCTGTTTAGGCCTTCCGGGTCTAAACATTGATCCTTTTTGTTTTGTCTTCAATGGGCAACCAGAAGGTGACTTATTGAACGGTAGCCTATTTAGGCATGTATTGATGCTATCTACGGCTCCTGTGTTTTCAAGGAATGATTCCAAAATAGTAAGAATTGGAGCCATGCCCTTGAGAAACAAATTAATACCGTGCTGTTTTTGTCCTCCTCAAAAGATCTACCTTTAAGTGCTGCTCCTTTTAGAAGAATCCATGAAGACTCTATGGGCAGACATATACTCCTGTGGCTCTAAATGCCTTTGTATTTAGTATTAAAACATTTAAAATCCCACATTTAATCAATCAAGAGTTCAGTCGGAATGAAGATTATGAGATAGTGAATGAAGCTGTCAATGTGAGTCTGATGTATATATCCATTACAGACACTGCACTGACACAATCACTCACCACCCCTTTGAAACATTCTCTCTTCTACAAAATGTATATAATTATGGTATTCTTTTGAATCCTCATTACACAAAACAATGCAAGCAACTGCATACAACATCAACATCTAAATCCAGTTGGAAAATGTTAGATTTGTTTGTTTGTATTGGAGTTTTACGGTCCAGTCAACACTATTTAGGTCATTTTTGAGCCGGTCAGTTTACCTCTCAACACTTTCCTGGGCAGGCTTATACGTAAGCGGTTAACCAGTACAGTGCACCTTCTTTCGCCAGAAACTGACAACTGCCCTTCTTGAATCAGCGGAAGGGAGAGAATGACCGTAGAAAAGATTTCATGATCAATCTCCACGAGAGAATGTTGCCGACCCCGGCGGGAGGTGAATCCGCGTCCTCCTGATAACCAGTCCGACTGAGCCACTGAGGCTGGCGGAAAATGCTAGACCTATAAAGCATTACAGATTACCTAAATACCTTTGATGCTTATGTGATGATTTCTTTGTCTTCTAAGTTCTAACCTATTCACAAGGTTTTAATGTCAAATCCATTGTGACCTTGACCTTGAAAATCAATAGGGTTCACTCTTTCTCCATGGGGTGCATTTGTGGGCGGTTTGACTATCCAAAGATAATTGCTTTGTCTTCTATCCTGTTCACAAGGTTTTAAATATCAATTCCATTGTGACCTAGACCTTTGACCCATTGACCTTAAAAATCAATAGGATTCATTCTCTCTCCTAGGGAAACATTTGTGGCAGAAATTAGATTTTATACCTAGAGCTGTGATAATTGCTTAATCTTCTTTCCTGTTCACAAGGTTTTAAATTTAAAGTCCATTGTGACCTGGAGACACTGACCCTTGACCTTGAAAATCAATAGGGGTCATCCTTTCTCAATGGGGAACATTTGTGGAAGATTTGATACTTATGTGATGATAGCTTTGTCTTCTGTCCTGTTCACAAGCTTTTTAATGTCAAGTCCATTGTGGCCTTGACCTTTGACCTTGAAAATAAAAAGGTTTCATTCTCACTTCATGGGAAACATTATTATTGCTATTATTATTATCATTATTGTTTTTATTATTTTTGGCAGGCTTGATGCTTCAATGTTTATTTTTTTGCCCTTTTTTCCTGTTCCCAAGGTTTTTAACATCAAGTCCATTGTGACCTTGACATTTGACCCTTGACCACGAAAATCGAAAGGGTCCATGGGAAACATCTGTGAATGGTTTGATGCTTCTATGATGATAGCTTTGTCTTCTATCCGGTTCACCACGTATGAAACAAGCTATTTTAAACACACTATTGGGTATAGTTCGAACAAATTGACATGAGACTGGGGAATTCTATTACCATAATTTTGCACCTGACTGAATGCATGTATTTATCTTCGCTGTCTCCCAAAGATCGCGATATTGTTATTCAATACATCGAGGTCTGTGAATGGGTCCCAATTCAAGAGATGCTGAAAATCCACGAGAAGTTTACGAAAACCGATGTATTTTGGGATAACATTGACTAAATCATTCCTTGCATAAAGGTCAGTGTCATGTCAAATTGTTTGAACTACATGTATATAAAGACTTGTACCTATAAAATAATCAATTATTAGAAAATCAGAAAAGACAAACATTTATGTACTGTTTTTTGTTTGTATTGGAGTTAGACGGCCCAGACAACACTATTTAAGGTCATTCTTGAGCCAGTCAGTTTACCTATCCACACTTTTCCTGGGCAGGCTTATATGTAAGCGGTTAACCAGTTCAGTGCACATTCTTTCACCAGAAACAGACAATCAGCCCTTCTTGAATCAGTGGAAGTGAGAGAATTACCATCCATGCTAATAAACCCTATTGGTTTCATTGGGCGACAGGGCTTGAGCTGTCATTTCATCTCAATGTCGGGTAAAAGTCCCACAAAATTGGAAGCAACGTCTCCAAAATGACCTTTAAAGTGTTGACGGGGATGTTAAACCTCAAATTAAACAAACGCACATGTCGCCTTGGCATACCTTACACCTGTAAGTCGAAACACCCGGAAACGACATTTGGCATGATTCACGCTGAAGTGGGATCTGTCACTAAAACGCATATGTCAGTCGCTTAGATGCCAGTTTACGTATTTCATGCACAAGTGTAAGTGTTCCGTACTGTGTCGACGCGTTAACTTTGGTCACAAAGATGAATATATATGGTTTAGGGGTGGGGATCTGAACAGTTTCTGAGAAAAATGGCCTTTAGTGAAGTGGTCGGATGGGGCAAGGCCCTGGCTTGACCCAGGAGACCTCCAGGTTGGTGTCAATGAATTTGTCTTATCATACAGAACAACAATATATATGGTTTACGGGTGGGGATCTGCAAGGTTTCCGAGATATTGGGTCTTGTATGAAATGAAGGGGTGGGGCACGAACCTGGCACATCCCAGGGGACCCCCAGGTTAGTGTCACTGAATGTGTCTTAACATAAGAAACAAGAATATATATGGTTTAGGGGCGGGGATCTGAATGGTTTCTGAGATATATGGCCTTTTGTGAAGTGAAGGGGCGGGGAAAGGCCCCGGTGCACCCAGGAAGAGCCCCGAATTGGTGTCAATGAATCCGTCTCTTCATAAGGAATAACAATATATATAGTTTAGGGGTTGGGATCTGTAAGGTTTCCAAGATATTGGGCCTTTTAGGAAATGCAGGGGTTGGGGCATGACCCTTGGTGCATCCCTGGGGACCCCAGGTTGGTGTCACTAATTGCGTATTATCCTAAGGAACAAGAATGTAAATGATTTTGGGGTGGGGATTTGAATGGTTTCTGAGATAAATGGCCTTTTGTGAAGTGGAGGGGTGGGGCAAAGCCCCGGCTCACCACGGGAGACCCCCAAGTTGTTGTCAATGAATGTATCTTTTTTTAGGGGTGGGGATGTGATAGCTCAGTGGATAGTGCACTTGCCTCTGATGCTAGAGGTCCCGGGTTCGATCCCCGGCAGCAGCGATAAAATTTTGGTGTCCGAACACGCTTCATTGGCATCATTTTCAGGGATGAATGTCATTAAGTGCACCATCCTTTGGATCGGGACGTTAACTGGAGGCCCCCTGTGCAGGGAGAACCATCCTCTGGGCAGATTAAAGATCCCTACCGTAATTACACGATTACTGCGTAGGCTTTCATCCTGCAAACCTGGAGTGTATGTAATGTACACCTGCGGTAATGGTCAAATGTGACCGACGCAGTATCAGTTGATAAGATAGATATAAAGGGACCTGTAAGGTTTCCAAGAAATTTGGGTCTTTTATGGAATGGAGGGGTGGGACATGGCCCCGGCACATCCCCGGGGGACCCCCAAGTTGGTGTCACTGAATGCGTCTTATCATAAGGAACAAGAATATATATATATGGTTTTGGGTCGGGGATCTGAATTGTCTGTTTCTCAGTTATATGGCCTTTTATGAAGTGAAGGGGGTGGGGCATGTCTCTGGCATGACCTGGGGGACCACATGTTGGCATAAAAGCATATGGCTGAGAGAGGTTTACTCAAGGAACATTTCTATTAAAGTTTTGTCAAAATATCTGCAATGACTTGGCAGCAAATACCATTTTTCAATTTTCCCCATTATAAGTCTATGGAAAATCTAAGTTGCCATAGCAAACAAACTAAAGAGCCAAATTACATAAAAAACACAAAACTTGTAAAGGCAAATATAGTGAATATTTCCCAAAAACTCTCAGCTTCATAGAGCATACGGTTTCTGAGGAGATGATATTTTTTTCTATTTTTTACATATTGGTTTCAATGGCAACCAATAGAAATGAGCCATATGGCAGATAGTAGATTGCCTAGGACACATTTCTATGAAAGTTTTGTCAAAATATCTGCAGAGGCTTGGCAGTAAATGCCATTTTTGCAATTTTCCGCATTAAAAGTCTATGGAAACTCTAAGCTGTCATAGTAACCAAATTAATGAGCCGATTTTCATTAAAAACACAAACTTTCAATCCCCCAGCCCATGGATGCTACAGCAGAGATACAGACTAACAGTTGCCCAAGATGCCTAAGTTTTGGCCTGGGCGCCTAAGTATCGAATAAAAATGCATATTAACTTAATGTAAAATTTGGATATAAGGCAATCTGGGCGCCTAAAGCAAAATGCTTAGTCTGTATCTCTGTACAGATGAAATTTGGGCTGAATCAGCCCAGTGGCTTCAGAGGAGGTGTTGTTTGAAAGTGTTGACGTCAGACGATGACTGACACGACCTATCCTATAAGTTCCCCTGAAGCCTTCGGCCCTGGTGAGCAATTGCATTGTTCAAAAATTGGTCTTAAAGACCACAATTGAACAGTCCCAAAAATGGACTTATTGAGAAATGGACTAATAGATTAGTGTGAAAGCTATTGTTGACATGACGGGTGAAAAACTGGGCTCCTATATGGCGCCATGCTAAAAAACAATATGTGGGTGCTCATTAGAACCGTCTCATTTGGATGGATCTCGCTCGTACCCTCAATCTACGTTTTTGGGGGAATATGTACATGTATGCAAAAGAAATTTTGTATAAACAACAGTAAAACTCCTATATTAAGACCACCTTTGGGCCTGTAAGACCACTTTTATACACTCCTAAAGGTTGTCACTGATTAGAGGACACGGGGTGTGAAAACACATAGATAGGATATCTGAAACCGTCTAAATTAGCTTTTTAAAAAGCAGAATCGGTTTTAATTTTAGGTGGTCTTAATAGCGACATTTTACTGTACTTTCTCTCAACCGACTCATGATTTGTTCTATGAAAACTACAAATTATGACTGTAGCACCCTGATCAGTCAGTTCAGTGGTGATGCTACCTATGGGGATTTTATCTAACCCAGGGAGGGAGTTAAGAGGGCTTTTCTCCAATTATTAACTGTCACCCAAGGGGTTCACCTTTAAGACCTTGAGTAAGGATTTTATCTGCGTGTACCAAAGAAGATGAAGTGATTTTGTCTTGATACCATTTCTGTTGAGGAGCTAAAGGACGGCAAAAACGAAATTACATGACAGATTATTTTTATCTTCTGTCTCAACTCTGGACATATTAAACAACTCAATTTGTAAACACAATATATCACACCTCCCTCACATTTATAACCCATAATTACTGGACAGGAAATTGCCCAGTTTATGACACCTGTTTAACAATACCTTAAGGGATTAAATTTAACACCTCTGATCTAAGTGACCTTATCTTAGTCATTTCCTGCATTTAATTCATTAAATAGATTATTGCAATTTAAAAAATAAAATACATCATTAACCCTTTTTGTACCAAATGGAAACTTCCTCCTTATATATAGAAGGAGTCCATTTCAAAATTTAGGGGTGTCAGATTGTGCTTTCTTCTGAATTTATTTAGAAAATGACTGAACTTATAGCAAACAGTGGAGGCCCTGATCAGATGACGCCTGCTGCAGCATCTGATCTGGGCCTGCACTGTTTGCCAGTTACCCTTTTGGAGTTTCCGGTACCAAATGGGTTAGAGACTATCAAACTGATAAGCAAATTAATTATATATATAGAATATTGAGAATACCTCCAAACCTCAACAATATACTATAAACTAAAACACATGATGATCAGCATTTAACTACCAATTGCAATCATTTGATATAAAATGGTTTAAAGGAGTTTCAGTTATGCACAACCAATTTCACATACTTGCATATACTCAGGTGCTCATAAAATGCATTGTAAATTTCACAGCCTAAAAATGAATATTTGAAGATGACAATAAGTGTTATATTTCTTATTTCTGCTCAAAAACATAGAAAGTAGGTATCGATGAGAACTGCCTCATTGAGGCAGTTCTAACGAGTACTCACAATTAATACTTTAGAGGAAAATAAGCTTCAGACCTTAACACCATTACTGATTTGCTTGTAACTGATTAATTAGTAAGTACAATATACTACCTAAAGTTGTGCCTAAAGTTGCTTGATGAGTGACAAACAGTGCAGACCCTGATGAGACAACACATTCTGCATTGTCCCATCTGTGTCTACACTGTTTGCTCAAATACATATGGTAAATCAAAAGACATGGAAGGAGAACAAGTCATACTAAATAACACCTTACATTTTTTCCCACTATTTTTGTTCAAAACATAGATTCGTGGGTGCTTGTCACAAGAGTCACAAAGACAATGGTAAAAATCCTAAAAAATTTAGACACCTGGTCGGCTCCCGCCCATCAGGATTTTGATGGGCTGCATGATTTTTCCACACAGAGCTGAAACCGACCACACACTAGTTCTGGTAAACCACTTAGAGGATCTAGGCCTGCCCAGGCAAAGCGTTGTGAGTTGGACTGTCCATGCTTATAAACCCTATTGGTTGCACTGGGTGACAGGGCTTGAGATGTCATTCATCTCAATGTTGGGTAAAAGTCCCACAAAACTGGAAGCAACATCTAAAAAATGACCCATACAGTGCTGCTGGGGATGCTAAACCGGGAAGACTGGTTGGAATTCTCGACCAGTACCAGTAATTCTCCTGAAAGCTTAGCAAATTCATTTCACACTCGAGCAAGAAGCCAAACTGTGCAGATGGAATGGCAAACAGTGCAGACCCCTTATCATGTCTACTCTTCCAGGAGTTGTCTGATCTGGGACTGTAATGTTTGCTCAGCCCCAACAACCCGGGGATGTTAAGCCTTTGAGCAACCAACTATTCATTTAAGGAAAAAGCATGCAAGATGGAAAATCCTCCCAATCATATTAAAAAATGTTGTGAGCATCTATCTATCTATCTTCTGATACTGCGTCGGTCACACTAAACACATCTCACTAAACCCCACCATTCTTAGAGAAAACTGGTGTTGGTGAGATTCATCATGTTCCTACTTACTTCTACAAGACAAACATTGTGGATACTCATTAGAACCGCCTCATAAAAGTGGTCAAAATGAGCACCCACAACCAAACTTTCGAGTACAATATATATACATGTGATACGTCCCTCATCAGAAGAGACTCACTCTCTTGGACAATAATTTTGGTCTAATTGTACTAAATAATTTTGGGTATCCATGAGTTATCTCTACATATTCTTTGTACTTGATATAACGGTCACAAATTATAATTTTGGCCCACACGGCATGCATAACCAGGTTTGCATTTTTTTTTATTCTTCCAGCGGTAACAACCTAATTTAAATGTGTGATGTGTTTATTTAGGGTATGTAGCTAATAGTGATTAGACAAGTGAAAACATAATATGGTATAAAATATCTCTAAAATAAATGTCACAACAACATATTATATGCAGGGATATGCATACACAAAAAACAACAATCAAAAACTTTCAGATTAATGTTGTTTCCTAATAGAATTCGGAATTCTAGGCAAAAAAACAACAAAACCTTGTGAAGATCAGAATGCTGGACTTGCTGGTCCATGGTAAATATATTTTCCAAGGGTTCCTTGTACGGAATCGAGACAGTTCCCCCGACACATTTGAAGACAGTTCCCCGACACTTTTGAAGACAGTTCCCCGACACTATTGTTCAAAGTCAAATGACATGTGACTGATCATGATGATTATCATAATTGATAGTTATTATGTGTTCATCAATATTTTGAAGACAATTCACCGACAGACGTTTAGAAATATTAAATTATGGGTTCATCGACATTTTTGTAGACAGTTCCTCGACAGACTATTACATGTAAAAAATAAAAGCTTATACTTCCAACGAGAAAATTTCAGACAACTCATTAATATAGTTGCCATAACAGGAAACGTCCAAATTATAACTAATATATCTTAAGACAATTCCCCGACACATAAAGACATTGCCTCTCCAAATCACAGCTATACTTAATCTATTCACAATGATCACTTCAGAATCAGAATTGTTACTTAGCCTTTATTATCCCCAATTATCCCTAATTGCCAATTAGGTCATTAAGACTATGAACAATAGTGCAGGGTTTTCACTAAAATTTTTCTTAAGAGGCCAGTGACCAGTTTGAGGCGGCCAAATTCTACCGTTTCATAAGAGTTTAATTAACAAAAGTAACATTTGAGGCGACCAGAAAATCAATTGAGGCAGTCATTTTGGCCTCCTGCCGCCTCTTAATGAAAACCCTGATAGTGTCGGGGAACTCTCATCAAAAGTGTCTGGGAACTAATTGCCAATTATAATTATCAGTCACAGGTCATTTAGTTTAGTTTAAACAATATTTTATTTACTTCTTTTCAATTACAGATATATAACAAGAATGTACATATTAGGAAGATCAACAGGATTTGAAAACAAGCAAGGTTGCTTATACTAATCATTTCCTGGTCATTTAACTATGAACAATAGTGTCGGGGAACTGTCTTCAAAAGTGTCGGGGAACTGTCTTCAAATGTGTCGAGAACTGTCTCCAAAAACCGTGTCGGGGAACTGTCTTGTCGGGGAACTGTCTTGTTCCTCCTTGTACTTGTAGGAAGGCTGTTGCAGAAATGTTGTGAAATATGTAGGGCATAACAAGTGATGCTATAAATCTATGATTATATAACAATTAATTCAAAATAATATTATAACAATGAATTTAAATAATAATTCCACTGACATTTGATAGTTAGAAAAGTATAGCACCTTGTGCTTAAAACTTGCCCTTTGCAATCGGTCTGAAACTCTTCCGGTAAACTGCCTGTTAATAAGAAGTTAATCACTTGCCCCACATAGGCTTATGTCACTGCAGAGTTAGTTTCTTTACACCAATGATTAAACGCTGACTCCCAATTATCCATGTTGACACTTGGTTGTCTGCTTTCAAAGTGTCAGTCACCGGAAGCTCAGTCACAGGAAGTGACGATCGATTTTTAAAATTGAGCGAAACAATTCGGAATCACCGGAAATTGTAAAATGGATAGTGATTCCGAAATGAGTAACGACATCACTCAAAAATACACATTTCGTGTCAACAATGCCGTAATCGGGTTCAAAAAGTCGACTTCGACTGGAACTAAAGTAAGTACTAAAGCAGCCACCAGGGTGCGTTTACTAACCGGAACAGACCCAATAACCGAAACGGACCTATGACATGCGCGCTAGCTTTATCAGAACTTGTGATAAGTCAAATGGCATTCACATGGGAAGTTAGCCCCTAGCTCTTATCAAAGAGGTAAAATTTCTTATATTTTCAAATAAGAAATGGAGCGTGGAAGCTCAGTGGTTTGTGCACTTGCCATTGATGCTAGAAGCCCCGGGTTCGATTCCCGGGCAGCGGTAATACAAATGCGGTGTCCAAACAGGCTCCACTGGCATCATTTGCAGGGACGAGTGCAACGGCTGCACTGTCCTTCAGATCGAGACGTTAACTGGAGCCCCCCCCCCCCCCCCCCCCCCGTGCTGGGAGAACCAGCCCCTGTGCAGGTTAAAGATTCCTACTGCGTAGGCTTTCATCCGCCCCTTTCATCCTGCAAGCCTGGAGTGTATGCAATGTACACCTGCGGGGAATGGTCAATTCAATTTAGTTTTAAGTTTCACCAACAGCTAAGGTCATACGGAGACGGGACCTAGGTTTAAAGACTCATCCGAAAGTCTGGAGAAGCCCGGGATCGATCCTGCGATTCCTGGTTTACAAGGCGAGTAGCATAAACACTATACCACGGAGGCTTCCGAGTAATGGTCAAATGTGACCGATCGCAGTATCAGTAGAAAGAAAGAAAGAAAAAAGAGGAACACACATCCCTGCTAGCATTCTACATAAATCTACAGCGGGCCGTTAGCGGCCCGTCAGCTACCCTGACGGGCCGCTAACGGCCCGCTGTAGATTTATGTAGAATGCTTACTGGGATTATGGTTGCTACTTAAGTAGATTGTCATGAACGCCACATAGGTCACAGGCCCTTCTTTGAAACAAGATCATCATTTGTTGATCGACAAAAGCATTTTTGCAGCTTTCCAAAACATAAAAATAACCATGTTTCTCATTACGAGACATATGTGACTTGTTACCGCCCCCAGAGAATCCGGGACGTTTCGGTCCTGAGTCGTTTCGGCCGGGTCGTTTCGGCCTGAGTCGTTTCGGCCCAAATTTGAACCTGGGTCGTTTCGGCCTTTTTCGGTGGGTCGTTTCGGCCTTGGGTCGATTCGGCCTGGGTCGTTTCGGTCCGATTTTATTAGATAGCATTTTTATTACATAAAACATATTGAATAGTAATTATTATTTAAGTTTGGAATATTATTTCAACGACCTGTCACATTAGCCACGGTTATGATAGTCCAAATAAAGTGTTTTAAAAGTTCTATTCATAGCCATGTTTCCAGTTAGCACCAACGAGGAGGTGTGACAAGGACTTGATTACTGTCTAAGAATGATCAGTATTTACAGTAAAATTCCGCTATTAAGATCACTTTCTAGACTTCTAAAAGTGGTCTTATTAGCGGGTGGTTTCTTAAAATGGAATTGGTGAAAAAAATATTGCTGGCAAGACTGATTTAAATATTTTTTATGTGCACTGTGCCTATTTTATTGCTTCTTAGTAAATCTTGCTGTCTTTAACTTTACTGTTCTTTTCCTCATTATATCGTCTGCTGAGTGCAATAACGTTGTAAGTGCAAAATGTCAACATTTCAGGAGAGACAAAAAACTGTTTTATTAAAGAATGGCATAGAAAACCATACAATAAGCTGGTTTCTTAACTTCATGGCGATTTCTTTCATTTGTGTGTGATGTTTATTGTTGAATAAATGACATTTGAAAAGAAATATTTAGCATTTAAGGGTTGATACACCATTTCTGCGCCGGGTGTTTTGGTGCAAAAACGGTGTAAGTGCATCCAGCGCTAAAACGGTGTAAATGTACTAACCTTATTTCTTTGCCTTTTACATGGTAAAGCAGTAAATTAAAGACCTTTGGTAGGTAATGGGTCACATTTTATACATTCTGCATGGTACATACATGCTTATTCTGAAATATCAAGCAGCAGGATTCAATATTTTTGAGGTATTAAAAAACTTTTCGCAAAAATGGGGTAAGTGCACTTACACTGTTTTTGCGCCAACTTTTTTCTCTACAAGTCAGGGCAAAAACGGTGTAACTGACAAAATTTTTCCAAAATGCTGAAATAAATCATGATTGAAGCAGAATCCAGCTGTAGAACTTATTTACCAAGTGTGTCAAGTCCTAAGGCACCCATTTATGCAAATAAAAAAAAATAACTATTTCGACCAAAATGTCAGTTACAGCGTTATTGCACTCAGCAGACGATATGTAATTATAGGCAATATTACACCAATAAAAATCACAATAATGATAACAATTGTTCCACAATAATCTTCTTTCTGAAGAAAACAGAGCTGCACTTTACCAAAATTATTAAAACTATTTATTCACCTAGCATAAAAAATCTTGTCAAAACAACACACTGATTAGTACAGGTAAACTGCTGTTTTTCACACATTTAGGGAAACGTGTCAACATTACCAAGATCTGTTGTAATGATGAGGAATCCTGCAAAAAATTATATTGATCAATGGACTGAGAGATACAAAATTAACTTGACTTGGCCAAAAAGTGGTCTCAATAAAGAACAATAATGGTAGATTCAGTCTTTTGAAAGCGGTCATAATACTGAATAGCGGGGTGGTCTTAATTAATTATATAAGAAATAATTTGGGTCTGGCGAAAACCGGTCTAAATAGCGGAGTGGTCCTAAAATAGAAGTGGTCTTTAAGCAGAATTCTACTGTACTAGGTTCAATGACACGCACATTTTGAGAACAGCATGCGAAATATTTGCTAAATGTAACCTAATTATTTTATATGATCAGCCTGCATTTGTCGTTGTGATACCTTCAAAGGCTTAATAACCTATACCTCTGTTCATTGTGACCATAGTCTACACAGTTTGAAAAAGCCCCCTGTTTTCTGAGCTATTAAAAACTGAACGATGCAATTATTTTTTATGATCAACCTGCATCTGTCGTGATACCTTCAAAGACTTAATAACCTATAAATCTGTTCATTGTGATCAGTCTACACAGTTTGAAAAAGCCCCCTGTTTCCTGAGCTATTAAAAACTGAACGATGTTATTATTTTATATGATCAGCCTGCATCTGTCGTTGTGATACATTCAAAGACTTAATAACCTATAAATCTGTTCATTGTGATCAGAGTCTACACAGTTTGAAAAGACCTCTGTTTTCTGAGCTATTAAAAACTTAACGAGCGAAGATAGCAAAACCACAGGCTGATCTTCGAAAAACAATATATATATACATATAAATAAAGTGATAGAAGAATCAGGCCGAAACGACCCACCAATTTGGCCGAAACGACCCACCCCCGAAATTGGGCCGAAACGACCCAGGCCGAAACGACCCGGCCGAAACGACTCAGGACCGAAACGACCCAGGGACCGAAACGACTCAGGGCCGAAACGTCCCGCGACCCCCCCCCCCCCCCCCAGATAGCTCAGTGGTAGAGTGTCCGCTTCGGGAATGGGAGGTCGCGGGTTCGATCCCCGGCCGCGCCATACCAAAGGCGTGAAAAATGGTGCTAGGAACTCGCTTGGCTGACGCTCGCATTGTCAGGGGTAGTCATAGGAAGATAAATGAAGGCAGGTAAGTATTTGTTAGAGGATACTTTGTTTGTCGCAATAAAAGCTCTACAGACCTTGTGTTATTTGTTTCGAATATGCGACGTTAAATAAAGCTTCTTTGTCTTTATTTTTATTTGTAGATTTGCGTTTCAGCCACAACTGCCATCTTACTCTTCAGTACCCTCAGAGGAGCGTGATAGCTCAGTGGTTAGTGCACTTGCCTCTGATGCTAGAGGCCCCCCGGTTCGATCCCCGGCAGCGGCAATAAAATTTCGGTGTTCGGACACGCTCCATTGGCATCATTTGCAGGGATGAATGTCAAAAAGTGCAATAATGTACACCGTCTGTGTCCCCTTCTGGGGTTAAGACGAAATAGAAGAAAGAATGAAAGGTGTGTAGATCGATGCCGTCGTTTTGGTAGCTACCTTGGATGTTCGGCTGTTACTGTGGTTACTATGTTAGCTACCTTAGTTCCAACCGAAGTCGCTTGACAGAGACACCCATATCACGACATGCATCAAGGCAAAACAAATAAAATAGAATTCCTATTGCATCTTACAAATGATACCACATAAGCTAATGATGATACATAATTTTCGTAAGCTAATAATAATATATATTTTCTTCATTTTTTTTTTCTTATTGTCATCGCCCATGGGCGTAGACTATTTTTAAGCATACCAAACTCGGTCCCTTGCATACGCGGTCCTACGCACCCAGTCCCTAACAACACAGGTCATAAAACCCTAAAATATAATGCTTTTCTTTGACGAACAAACAGTTTTATTACATTTATTTTTCGCATTAATTTTTTTGTTTCCTATTTTAGTTCCATTTGGAAGATAGTTTCACCCCAGTTTTACACATAGAGCGAGTTCAGTTGTCCCACTAGAGTTAACTAGAGTTACACCAAAACACGCGAAGAACGAATCTTGAGACTCAAGTTCAACCCAGTTGGAAGAGTAACAACAACAAACATATGAGAAAAAAACAGATGTTGGGATAGTCTGTGGCACACATGAGCGGGTTTAATTTATTAAAACTTATGTTACAAGTTTTAAGTTGTTAGTAGATAACTGTGTAAAGTGTAAAATGAAGTGGTGGTGGGTTCGACCATTTTAGGTTTATCGTTTTACTCCAAATGAAGGTATGTTGAGACGATAACAACGACAACAGCATGGCGGACGGTGCAGAATTGTAAGTTAAACGCAATTCTAAATTCGATTAGTTCAAAAGCCTGTATGCCAATTATTAAAAACTGCGCATATACAGGCAATTGTTGCAAAAATCACATCCAACTTGTAAACTTGTTATTTACTGTTGCAGTCGACTGAAAATATGACATAGATTGATGCCCTTGTCGTAAATAATTCCGCTTTGTGGCTACAACAAACTATTCGTGGCTAGCAGAAGCCATTACGTCTATTAATAGCATAAGTACTGACGCGGTATTGGAAAATATCTGAGTTCAACAAGGGTAACCGCTGAGTTAGGCATACGGGTTAAAAGATTGTGACATAATTTATTTTTTACATAGTGAAATTCTTATCATTATCTTGAAATAAGTTCTTTTTTCAACACTCTTGCAGATATAATTTACTATGAGTAATACACAGCTAGCTGGCTCACAACGGCCATATCTTAAATTTAAAAAACGCGCTTTTCTGGGCATGTGCAATGACATAGGAGTAGGATTAAATCAATTACTCGCCACCCATCGTTATATGCGAACCGAAGGGAAGATAATAACGGAGACCAATCTAAATATGCCATTTTCGTCCGCGCTGTTGTTTTACTTTCGTTTAACTAGAGCCTTGTAGCTCAGTGGTTAGTGCATTTGCCATTGATGCTAGAGGCCCCCGATTCGATTCCCGTCAGCGGTAATAAAATTGCGATGTCTGAACATGCTCCATTGGCATCATTTGCAGGAATGAATGTCACAAGTGCACCGTCCTTCGGATCGGGACGTTAACTGAAGCCCCCCCCCCCCCCCCCCCCCCGTGCAGGGATAACCATCCCCCGTGCAGGTTAAAGACCCATGCCGTAATTACATGGTTATTGTGTAGGCTTTTACCTGCAAACATGGAGTGTATGTAGTTTACTTCTGCGAGTAATGGTCAAATGTGACCGATCGCAGAATCAGTGGAAAGAAAAAAAAGAAAGCAGTTCAACACGATTGGTCGTTCTTTTGCAGTGGCTTATTTGTTATTTGGCATTGTGCCGTTGGTTCATGTTTCGTCTCTTTTTGTGCGTGCCTCCGTGTCACTTTCTATAGGTGACTTGAGACGGCTGCGTAGTTAGATTGTGGCCTTTCCTGAGTGACATTTTCTTACTTGTTTGTTGACATTTGACCAGAGTATATTGTTGACGCTCTAGCTGGTAGGTCAACTCGCTCATAGATGCAAACTTTTTGTAAAAGCTAATACTTGTGTCATCTTGTGCGTCAACTTATTTACGACAACGTTGTGGGTAAAACATGACTCTGTAGTCTGGTCGCTTGTTTGTTCAAAACAACCAGCTACTAACAGGATACAAACCAGGAGAATGCCTTAAAACAAAAGTTTAAAGAAATAGGAATACAAAAATAATCAAAATGTACAGTCAGAGGAGACATTCTGTAAATAAACTAAAAAAGAAAAAGTATAAATTGAAAACGACCTTCAGTAAAGTTGTATTCAGCATCAGAATTGTTACTGGTGACACGTCAAATTACACTCATACACCAGTACCTGTGATATGGGAAGCTACTCTCTAGCTCTCACCAAAGAGATAGCTACACTATCCTCTGCGCCTTCAGCAGTGGAAATGATCAGTTAAGAAAGGGCATTCCAATCTCAAATGGTTTGAGGAAAGAACGATTCCTTATAGATGTCAGTTCTTGCAGTAGGGATCTGAAACGTCAGTGAATGATGATTTCTACAGTGCCTACTGGGGAAAAAGGTCATCTGTTGGTATGCTGGCTGCACCCTTTAGACCTTTGTATTGTAGTAGGAGAAGAATAATCTGTAAAGAAAACTTCAATCGAGTACCCCGACCGGGGATTGAACCCTTGACCATTGGGTTTCAAAGCAAGCGAGACGACCACTAGGCTGAAAGGTCCGGACAAGTTAGTCTGGTCAGTTATGCACTCTATATACATATATACACATTTATTATGGCCGTAATACTACATTCCTCGATCCTACAAAGAGACATTGTTTCAAATGTTAAGGAATTATATAATCATATCACATGCCAAGGTTCTTTTTGACACCGCAGCCTTTGCTTCGCCCTTGGGCTCCAGCGGTAATCATCCTGGTCACGGCACCAAGGATTAATTATTCTCTCTATCAGTCGCCGACGATTTGCCGTAACATCTTTGCAGAGACACACTTGAGACTATTCATTAGGTGTGAAAAGTATTATCAGACGAAAAGGATTAAGCAAACAATAACGTAATCAATAAACAAGTGGCATGCATACATAGATGCATACATAGATATCAGTTATTAGTAACTGACGGGCATTAATAAGATAATTAAACTACATGTATATACTTGTATTCGGTACCTTTCATCCTAAGAACGGAAAAAAAATGAATGGATAGGTTACTTGACATTATTTATTTTACTAATTACGATATATATATACAAAATGATAAAATGTACCCTAAGATAAAAGTTTTTGGTTTTTAACTTTGACGCAAAACAACTATTTGATAAATCACAAACTCAAAACTATAGAACATATGATACCGTTTTATCTCTACAACTTTTCATCTTTTAATGCTATAAATGTCGTAGATTGTATGACAAGGAACAATATAAATAAAGGCAATAGATAAGTAAGTGTCTTTGGGTGTTTATTACATTACATGACAGCTACCAGAGTATATACAGTGCTTTATGTGACTGATTTAGGACGTAAAAAGCATCTCAATATTGTTTATTAAATAATTTTAAATACTTTTAGGTATTGAAAAGCGTTCTAAGTAGAAGTAAAACAAAGATCAGGAATTGATACAATTAACTTACTCCACCCATCAAAGACACCAAAGGGAAAGAAACACAAACATTAAGCGACCAGACCATAATGGAATCCTAAACAAAGGAAGGCCATAAGGACAGTTACTTTCCCACAAAATGGCCATATGGCCATCCAAAATAAAAAGACACAAGTGATACACACAGTAAGTAACAAACAACACCATAAATAAACCGCCACAGAAGAACCGCCTTGGAACGGTCAGTGGAAAGATTTCCACTGGGGGGCTTAAATCGATTTTACGTGGCCACAATCCTCGCCCTTACTTCCGTCGCGATTTAGACAAATAATTTGTTCAGTCCGCATGAAGGCCTCCTAACTCATCAGTGTAACATCTCCGTGAACACAAAAAATCAAAGAACCACAGAGGTGAGACAACGGTGGGGACTCGACAGCAAGAAACCACTGAAATGCTGGAGCAAAAGAAAATCAACATTTAGACTCCGATTGGCCCGACCAGAGACAGAGCATCAGGCACCAACCAACATTACCTTGAATTAAATCTCTCTAATTCGCAATAAGCCTTTACGTTGGAACCGTCATAGAATCTGAGGCCTGACCCACCGGCGTGCAATTAAAGAGGGAAGCAAAGTTGCCAACCGCGATTTGGTTAACTAACATGTATGCAGTCTGTCCATGTTGTACCCAATTTTTTATATCGAAGAATGATTTTACGAAATCGGGTGCTGAAGTCATTGCGGTTATATATTTTTCTGAATTTATATACTAAGTCACCATAAAATTCGGGTTCCGATAGACCTTGTTGCAAAAGAGATTTAAGTCCAATATTGAATTTTGAAATTAAATCAGAATGGCGTCTATAAAATTTTGAAAAGGCTTTGCGTAGTTTATGGTACCGATAACCCTGATAAAGTAGTTTAGCCGTGAATAATTTATTACGAGTGTTGAAGTCAGTTACATGACTACACACTCTAGCAAATCGAATTAATTGCGAAATATAAACGCCATAGGATGGCGCACGAGGAACATCACCATCCATAAAAGGAAAATTTACAATCTCAAAATCGAAGTCATCACGTTTATCATAAATTTTGCACGAAACAAACCCATCTACAATAGATAGATGTAAATCCAAAAACGGGGCCTCGGTATCAGAAGAATTTGCTTTATTTAACTGAAGTTCTGGGGGGTAGAACTGACTGATAAAACCATCGAAATAGGTATTATCAATATTTAATAAATCATCTAAATATCTAGAAGTGGAGCTAAAAGCTTCAATAATTTCAGATTGGTTATCAATGGAAAGCGACAACAATACTCTTTAGGAAATAAATAAACAATTGTCGGTATTGTCTGTATTCGGCCAAAAAGCCATATATCCTCTCTGGTATAATCTTCTTAAGCCCGGTACTTTCAACTCTTGTATTTTCTCTCGGTATTTTGGTGGTGCGTGCCGCGTTTTAGTGTATTTAATTGGACTTAAGAGTGGTGAAACAATTTGTTCCAACCACAAAGGTCTCTAACTGTGATAAAATAAGACTTCTCCACTCAATAAATTCATCATCGTGTTTTGCTTACAGTAGGAGATTCATGTGTAAGTGAACAATACCACATGTTTCAAACAGTTTCTGTCTCATCTGTTCTCGCTCGCTTCCATAAGGTTCACATTCTAGTAGGTAGTTCTGGACAGTTTCAATTTTACCACATTGACATTTATTGCTTGGGGTGACACTAATTTTGTTCTGGTATTCATTTAGACTGACATAGCCGGTTCGCAGTTGTGAAATCAAACATTCTCCTTTTCTTGATTCAAAGTTATGCTTTATCTTGTATTCTACATGCGGTCTGTAGCCAAATAGATTTCTGCCGCTTTCTGACATTTCTTGCCATTTCTTTTTACCTGACTGTCTTGCTGATAACTTAACATCACCCATTGTAAGAATGGGTGGTAAATCCTTCATCTCTCTCGCTTCCTCTGCTGCTTCCTTTGCTAGCTGGTCGGCATAGTCATTACCCTTGATATCAGAGTGACCTGGTTTCCAGGATATCTCAATAGCAACTCCAGTCTGTTCTAAATTCTTTATGTCTGTTTTAACTTCCCTTATAGTAGCTTTATGTGATTCTGCTTCCCATCCTAAAATTAAGTGTCATTGACTGTCTGAAAATATGTGTAGTTTCTCTGTAAGATTTAGTTCGGTTTTTGTAATTTTGTTTTGTATATGTGTGACTGTCATTTTTATGGCTATCAGTTCCCCAAAAAGTATAGATCCACATGAGGTCACTGGGTGTTTCAGTAGTATTGGTCCTGGTGGTCCTGGTCGTCCTGGAAGAAATATACATGGACCAGGGTTTCCCAAGCAGGAGCCATCAGTAAATACAATAGCTGTTTTATTATCGTAGTGCTCAATGATGTTCCCTATTATTTCTCTCGATGTGGTCTCTTGTGCCTTCGATCTATTTTTGGAAGACCCCAAATTCTACCAGTAATCAGGTTTGCGCTTGCTTGGTCGCAGTGATTCTGAGAATGTGGCTTCCTTCTCCAAGCAGTGTAAGGCTATTCCAGTATTAGATATCAT